>JARQOD010000271.1:101518-176325 GCA_033576555.1 Oophaga sylvatica
CCCCTGTTTCAGAGCAAAGGAGACATCCATAAAATTTCCACTTGCCCCTGAGTCGATCATAGCAGAGCTAGACACCCAAGCTGAGTCAACCCAGAGTTTGATGGAAAGAAAGCAATGAGAATTGTTTTTCTTACAACTCAGCTGGGACACCGCTGAGGAAACTTGAAAAATGGCAGCGTTTACATAGTCAACGTCCTCAGAGGTAACGGAGTTTAAGTCCGAGAAATCAAGTTCTGTTGCTGCAGATCTCTCTGGAGCCCGAGGCTCGGACCTGACAGATCCCCTCTCGCAACACTCACAATGAATGAGTGCTGCAGTAGTCTTACGAGAACGGCTGGGGCAGTTTATAATGAAGTGCCCTGACTTACCACAATAGAAACATAGATTCTCCTTAAAACGATGTTCCTTGCGTGCATCACTAACCCGTCGTTGTAAAGAGTCTACCTGCAGGGGTTCAGGTTCAGGTTCCCGTGTAATCCTACTCAAAGGTTCCTTAGCTGGAGAGGAAGGTAGGAAAGGTTAGTGCGATTGCTTTCGAACCATCTCTCTTGCCTGCGTTCAGTCAGACGAGTATCAATACGGATGCAGTAGTTAATAAAGTCACCTAACGCAGTGGGAGGATCGGCACAAGCAAGTTCATCCTTAATCAGTGGAGATAACCCCTTTCGAAAAATAGATTTTTTGGCGGAACTGTCCCAGGTGGTATCAAGGGCCCATCTCCTGAAATCCAAGGCATATTCAGCTACCGAGTGCTTACCTTGGCGCAAAGCTAACATGGCTGCTTCAGCTGTTGCACCTCGATTGGGGTCATCAAACACCTGCCCCATGGCTGAAATAAAAGCATCAAGGTGATTCAAACAATCATCCTCAGTCTCAATCAGAGGGTTTGCCCACATCAAAGCCTTGTTGGTAAGCAACATAATTATAGTAAGCACCTTAGATCGTTCAGTGGGAAATTGTGAAGCATGTGCAGAAAAATAAAGATTGCATTGATTAATAAATCCCCTGAATTTCTCACGTTCACCGCCAAAACGAAAAGGGGGCAACTTGGGAATCCCAGAACTCGGGGCTACGGCAGGAGCCTGGACTCGCTCTTCTAGAACCTCAATCCTGGCTCGCAAATCCTGGGCAGTCTGTCCAAACACTTGCAAATTGTGATTAGTGAGGTCCTGTAGGCTTGAAAAACGGTCTTTATATTCTGCAAATCTGCAAGGATATTATCAGTCACTCCGCAAAGTTCCTTTATGCGGGCCTCCATTTTCCAGATCTTTTAAGACAGGAGTACTGGAAGAAGAGGAGAGAGAAAAAAAAAAACAATAGTGTTTACCTGTGGTAACACTGCAGAGAGAAAAAAAAATTAAGGGAACTGCTCACCTGGAATGGTTGTGAGAAGTCACAACCACTATCATCACAGAAAGTTCACCCGGACATCTGATATCCACAGTTACAGCAGACAAAAAAAGAGAAAAAAAAACAAAAAAAAAAACAATAGTGTTTACCTGTGGTAACACTGCAGAAAAAAAAACACTTAAGGGAATTGCTCACCTGGAATGGTTGTGAGAAGTCACAACCACTGTCATCACAGAAAGTACAACCGGACATCCGATATCCACAGTTACAGCAGACACAGCCTTTCCAGACCCAGCAGACACTAACGTTTTGGCTTCAGAATCTTGTAATGTATGTAGTACAGTTCATATAGCGTCTTGTGCTTGGGTGCGATGAAAATACATGAGACACAGGTTTGATATAGAAAGTCTTGTATTACTTCATACAAGTTGGCAAAAATAGTCACACAGTTTGCAGACACAGAAGCAGGAGACACAGCAGGCCAGAGTAATCTAAGCTCAGCAATCACTCTCCACAACAGGTTCAGGATCTTCTTCTCTGTTACCGTAAGTCCATGCAAACGTGGGTCTTTCAAAGAGCAGGGTTCAGAGTCCACAAGTGCTTCAGAGTTCCTCAGTAGGAATAGCTGGAGTACAAGGTCCAAGGCTTTAGGAGTCAGGTCACAGGTTCACTGCAGGCTAGATTCTGAAGCACTGATTGCTCAGCTGTGGCTGCTTAAGAAGCAAAAGGAGAGAATCAGGGCGGGAACATGCAAGCTGGAAACTCCATTTTGACTGAGGGCAAGATAGCTGCAGCAAGACAGAAAGTAAAATGGCTGACGAACAAACTGAGTTTCAGGAACATGTACACAGAACCTTACAACTTGTGGGAATTGGATGTAGGCCTGGGGTTGGCAAAGGGGCCTGGGCTTCCGGTGGGTCAGCCGGCAGTGGTACTGGGGTTGGTTGACGGCATACCCCCTTTCCAGCTGGTGTTGACTGGCTTCCGCATCTCCATTTTACGGTTGGCCTCGTAGGTGTCGGCGATCTGCACTGCTTTGTCCGCGTCTTTTGGCTCCGGATCCATCACGAACTGTCGCACCTCAGCCGGACAAAGATGTAGGAACTGGTCTTTTATCATCAGGTCCCGCAGCTGCTCAAAGGTGGTTACTGACAGTCCTTGGACCCACTGGTCAAAATGGGTTCTGAGTCCATGCACCACATCACTGTAGCTGTCGTGTGGGCCACATTGGAGGTTTCGGAACTTTTCACAGTTAACCTTAGGAGTCAGTTGGTATTTCTTTATCAGGGCCTGCTTGATGGCCTCATAATTTCCCTCTTGGTCTCGAGGAAGGGAAGCAAATGCCTATAGAGCTTTTCCTTTGAGCCCTCGGGTTAAATATCGAGCCCATTGGATCTCAGGCAGCTGGTACTGTTGGCAAGGTTTTTTTAAATCTCCGCAGAAAAATGTCCAAGTCCCTGTCCTTTTCCATCACAGGAAAATGCTCTGGCCGGGGTTTAAGGAACTGAGCATTGCTGGACTCACTACTGGGCTGGGAGACCTCTACCCCTGATTTCAGGCTAAATCAAGGTGGTACTGTCGCTCGGCCTCCCGCTCGGCTCTCTCGGCCGCTTGCTGGGCTTGGGCCTCTCGCTCGGCTCTCTCTTGATATTGCTGGATCAGCTGCAGACGTCCCTCCCGATCGTCTGCGTGTAGTTGCTACAAGGCCATCCGCAGGTGGGTGTCCACACTACTGTGGTTGCGAGTAGGGCTGGCATTCACCGGTTGGACCTCCGCAGCAGCACAACCTGTGCTGGAGCTGGCTTCTGGGTCATAAGGGCTCTGGCGCTGGTCTGGGTCTGCGGCACCTCGCATCAGCGCAGCAACCAGTTGGGCCTTGGTTTTGCCCGTGGAGTCAATCTGCTTCGTCATGCAAATGGCAATAAGAATGTCATTGGACTGCTGCCCATACCAGGCCTCTCCCAGCGTAGCCATAATTGCCAAATAAAAGTTAGGACAGAAAAACCAAGAGAAGGGGAGTGGTAACTGCTACACACAGTATTGTCTCAGAACTAATAAACACTGAGTTCGATCTCCAAAACTCTTTGCGTATGGTCCTCGCAAGAATCGTGCAAGTTTTTAGTGAGAGGAATGATTGCTCAAACCAGATCACTAATGTACTGTGATCCCACCGCTGCCATCAATATGTCAGGAAATGTATTATTCTATCCCACTGCTGACACCAATTGTCAGGGATTTTTCATGCAATTTGCCTTTATTTTTGCCAACCAATTTGTCAGGGTTATGACCCACAACTTTTGGTTTCACTTTCAGTTCCGGTTAGGAACTTGCCGCTCTGGCGCACCCTTCACCCTCAGGTCAGTCAGGGAACTGCACCTAGGATAAGTGTCGTCTGAAAGGCTGCCTTGTCGTGTTCTGTACTGTATCTATTGGGCACTCTGAAGCGAGGGCGTATGTATATCACCAGTCCCAGACAGGGAATACACACATAAACCTCCGATCTGTCCTGCCAGGTTTCCCAATACCACCAGGACACTTTGCTGTCACCAGGTCCTGGTTTGATGCTAAAGACTATACCTAGGAACCAACCCAAACGGTTAGCGGAGTACATTATTGGATTGAACAACACGGCATTCACCAAAATGAGAAAAAGGTGCACAAGTCGGGTATCCAACCCACTTAAACTAGACCAGAAAAATACTTGGCACTCAAATTGTGGAAAATCAGTAAATTCCTTTTATTTTGCATCCGGACAAACTGTATATTGAACGTTTTCGGTCCACAATAGGACCTTCAGCAGAATTTTTACAAAAGGTCACTGGGGTATAATCCAATGCAAAGGAGGTCAAAGTAAACCACAGTTTGTCAAACTGGATGCGCTGGAAATATGTATGTAAAGCACTACATTTAATTGACAGGAGTCCTACAGCAGCGAGTGAGAACTGGTTATCAGGGAAGGCGGCGCATCAGTGTAAGAGCACAGAGCTCAGCTGGAAAGCACTGTGTGTGAGGATCAGCTGGGTGCAGTGGGAAATCGCCACCGCTCAGAAAAACTGTGGGTTACTTTGACCTCCTTTGCATTGGATTATACCCCAGTGACCTTTTGTAAAAATTCTGATGAAGGTCCTATTGTGGACTGAAAACGTTCAATATACAGTTTGTTCGGATGCAAAATAAAAGGAATTTACTGATTTTCCACAATTTGAGTGCCAAGTCTTTTTCTGGTCTGGTAGCGGAGTACATGTCGGTTTGTTCATAAAGCAAGGATTAAAATAAGAGGCTTACTCTATCTCAGTTCCCAGGGCAAGTGGGTCCTTCAGCACAGCTTTGTGTAGCTGATTCTCCAAGCATCTGACAACTCCCCCAAATGAGCGTCTCAGCTTTATGCTTTTCTCTTGCTGACCTCACTAGGTGGCCTGAGCTAGGGGATGTACGCCCCCTTTTCAAAAATTATTAAAACTTCTATTTGCCATATCTCTGGCCAGGGAGTTCACAGAGTGACACCAGGGGTATCATATTTTCTCTTACAAAATTATCTTTCGTTTGAGCCCAAACATGACATCTCTGTGTTGCACTGGAGGGCAGAAACTCTTTCTTCAGTTTCTGGTAACCACAGAAGTCGCAAAATGCTGTCGGGCGTAGCTTTAATTATACCGATTCTGATAGTATATGTTTCCTGCCTCTAGGATTATTGTATGTTATTACATTTGAGTTTGAACAGGCAAAGGACCATGTGGCTGGAAGCTAAACCACATTTAACTGGTCAGAAGCCATAAAAGTGGCCAGCAGATGAAAAGGAGGGGGAGGGAGGGGAAAAGGTGGATAGTATTTCACACAGGCAGAGAGAGGTGGGGGAAGCTGCGAGGGGGATTGTTTGTGAAGCTTGTCATTCACAAACCAAGAAAAGGCAACAGGAAGCTCTGGATGGGTGCTTTGGTTATTTAGGCAATAACTCATATTTTCCTGACTGCAGTGCTGATAACATACAGCATAGATGATATACAGGGGTGATAATATACAGTACAGGTGATATACAGGTAGTGATAATATACAGTACAGGTGATAAACAGGGGTGATAATATACAGTA
This sequence comes from Oophaga sylvatica, assembly GCA_033576555.1. NCBI lineage: Eukaryota > Metazoa > Chordata > Amphibia > Anura > Dendrobatidae > Oophaga > Oophaga sylvatica. Next base: position 106,957 of record JARQOD010000271.1, read on the forward strand.
CAGGTGATCTGCAGGGTAATAATATACAGTACAGATGATATACAGGGTGATAATATACAGTACAGGGTGATAATATATAGTACAGGAGTACATGTCGATTCGTTCATAGAGCAAGGAAAATGAAACTAGTAAATTAATAAGTTTACTCCAAAATTATAGGCAGTGTTTACAAAAATACAAAGATGTTACAAAGGGAGACAAAATACAGTATGTACAACAGTTAGCAAATAAAAGGGATTAAAATAAGAGACTTACTCTATCTCAGTCACAGATATGACGTGTTGATAAAGGGGAGGAGAATCTTCCCAGGGCAAACGAGTCCTTCAGCACAGCTTTGTGTAGCTGATTCTCCAGGCATCTGACATTTCCCCAAATGAGAGTCTCAGCTTTATGCTTTTCTCTTGCTGACCTCACTAGGTGGGCTGAGCTATGGGATGTATGCCCCTTTTTTAAAAGTTATTAAAACTTCCACTTGCAATATCTCTGGCCAGGGAGCTCACAGAGTGACACCAGGGGTATCATATTTTCTCTTACGAAATTATCTTTCGTTTGAGACCAAACATGACATCTCTGTGTTGTACTGGAGGGCAGAAACCCTTTCCTTTGTGATTTCTGGTGACCCTAGAAGTCGCAAAATGCTGTCGGGCGCAGCTTTAATTATACAGATTCTGATAATATATGTTTCCTGCCTCTAGGATTATTGTGTGTTATTAAATTTGAGTTTGAACAGACAAAGGACCATGTGGCTGGAAAAAAAACGCATTTAACTGGTCAGAAGCCATAAAAGTGGCCAGCAGATAAAAAGGAGGAGGAGGGGGGGAAAGGTGGATAGTATTTCACACAGGCAGAGAGAGGTGGGGGGAAGCTGCGAGGGGATTCACAAACCAAGAAAAGGCAACCGAAGCTCCGGATGGGTGCTTCAGATATTTAGGCAATAACTCAAATTTTTCTGACAGCAGGGCTGAAAATATACAGCACAGATGATATACACGTAGTGATAATATATGGTACAGGTGATATTCATGTAGTGATAATGTACAGTACAGGCGATATACAGGGGTGGTGTTATACAGGTAGCGATAATATACTGTACCAATGATATACAAGTAGTGATAATAAACAGTACGGGTGATATACAGCTAGTGATAATATACATTACAGGCAGGGGCGGAACTATAGTGGAAGCAGGGGAAGCAGGTGCCACAGGGCCCGGGCTAGAAGGGGGCCCGTCCCTGCTGCAGCTGCCCTGTGATTTAGGAGCAAAAAGGGGGGCCCGAGCACGCTGGCAAATGGATCCGCGCTCGGGCCCCCTCCCAACATTTTGTTCAGGCTTCTGACTCTGAACGCTGGTGCATAACAACACTGTGTTGTTTTAAAGAGACACTACAGTGATGTAAATGCAGACAGCGAACAGAAATGAGCACTGTAGCTTTAAGCTGCGGCCCAGTGCATTATGGTCCGTCTGTCACAGGTGTGTGCATGTGGGGGCGGACAGCAGACGGCCAGGCAGACCACATGAAGCAGCAGGCTGACTGGACAAGCAGGTGGAAGCCCGGGCGAGCAGGGTGAGTACCGTGAGTCTCTCAACAGTGAGAAGAGGCTTGGCTGCTCAATGGTGACTGAGAGGGCAGGTGCAGGCAGGATCTAACAGGGCCCAGGCCCCAGGCTGCAGTGCAGGGGGCCCACATTCAACACAGGGCCCAGGTAGCAAGGGGTCCGCATTCCAACAGGGCCTCGGGCTCCTGGGCCCTGTTTGACGCAAGCCTCAAGTCACCACTAACCTCCCCCTGGGCCCTGTTGGGCACGGGACCTCAGTCACCAGTAGCCTCCCCTGGCCCAGTAACAGCCTCATGGTTGCTACAAGTGACGAGTGACACCCTGATCTCTGCTACATGTGACAAGTAACAACCTCAGCTCTGCTACATGTAACAAGTAGCAACCTCAGCTCTGCTACATGTGACAAGTAACAACCTCAACTCTGCTACTTGTGACAAGTAGCAACCTCAGCTCTGATATTTGTGACAAGTAACAACCTCAGCTCTGCTTATGTGACAAGTAACAACCTCAGCTCTGCTCATGTGACAAGTAACAACCTCAGCTCTGCTCATGTGACAAGTAGCAACTTCAGCTCTGCTACATGTGACAAGTAACCTCAGCTCTGCTACATGTGACAAGTAGCAACCTCACCTCTGCTACATGTGACAAGTAGCAACCTCAGCTCTGCTACATGTGACAAGTAACCTCAGCTCTGCTACATGTGACAAGTAACACCTCAGCTCTGCTACATTTGACAAGTAACAACCTCAGCTCTGCTACATGTGACAAGTAGCAACCTCGGCTCTACTACATGTGACAAGTAACAACCTCAGCTCTGCTACATGTGACAAGTAGCAACCTCAGCTCTGCTCATGTGACAAGTAACAACCTCAGCTCTGCTCATGTGACAAGTAACAACCTCAGCTCTGCTCATGTGACAAGTAGCAACCTCAGCTCTGCTCATGTGACAAGTAGCAACCTCAGCTCTGCTCATGTGACAAGTAGCAACCTCAGCTCTGCTCATGTGACAAGTAGCAACCTCAGCTCTGCTCATGTGACAAGTAACAACCTCAGCTCTGCTCATGTGACAAGTAGCAACCTCAGCTCTGCTCATGTGACAAGTAACAACCTCTGCTCTGCTCATGTGACAAGTAACAACCTCAGCTCTGCTCATGTGACAAGTAGCAACCTCAGCTCTGCTACATGTGACAAGTAACCTCAGCTCTGCTACATGTGACAAGTAGCAACCTCAGCTCTGCTACATGTGACAAGTAGCAACCTCGGCTCTGGTACATGTGACAAGTAGCAACCTCGGCTCTGGTACATGTGACAAGTAGCAACCTCAGCTCTGTTCATGTGACTAGTAGCAACCTCAGCTCTGCTACATGTGACAAGTAACCTCAGCTCTGCTACATGTGACAAGTAACCTCAGCTCTGCTACATGTGACAAGTAGCAACCTCAGCTCTGCTCATGTGACTAGTAGCAACCTCAGCTCTGCTACATGTGACAAGTAACCTCAGCTCTGCTACATGTGACAAGTAGCAACCTCAGCTCTGCTACATGTGACAAGTAGCAACCTCAGCTCTGCTACATGTGACAAGTAGCAACCTCAGCTCTGCTACATGTGACAAGTAACAACCTCAACTCTGCTACTTGTGACAAGTAGCAACCTCAGCTCTGCTATTTGTGACAAGTAACAACCTCAGCTCTGCTCATGTGACTAGTAGCAACCTCAGCTCTGCTACATGTGACAAGTAACAACCTCAGCTCTGCTACATGTGACAAGTAGCAACCTCGGCTCTGCTACATGTAACAACCTCAGCTCTGCTACATGTGACAAGTAGCAACCTCAGCTCTGCTACATGTGACAAGTAGCAACCTCAGCTCTGTTCATGTGACTAGTAGCAACCTCAGCTCTGCTACATGTGACAAGTAACCTCAGCTCTGCTACATGTGACAAGTAACCTCAGCTCTGCTACATGTGACAAGTAGCAACCTCAGCTCTGCTCATGTGACTAGTAGCAACCTCAGCTCTGCTACATGTGACAAGTAACCTCAGCTCTGCTACATGTGACAAGTAGCAACCTCAGCTCTGCTACATGTGACAAGTAGCAACCTCAGCTCTGCTACATGTGACAAGTAGCAACCTCAGCTCTGCTACATGTGACAAGTAACAACCTCAGCTCTGCTACTTGTGACAAGTAGCAACCTCAGCTCTGCTATTTGTGACAAGTAACAACCTCAGCTCTGCTCATGTGACTAGTAGCAACCTCAGCTCTGCTACATGTGACAAGTAAGAACCTCAGCTCTGCTACATGTGACAAGTAGCAACCTCGGCTCTGCTACATGTAACAACCTCAGCTCTGCTACATGTGACAAGTAGCAACCTCAGCTCTGCTCATGTGACAAGTAACAACCTCAGCTCTGCTCATGTGACAAGTAACAACCTCAGCTCTGCTACATGTGACAAGTAACAACCTCAGCTCTGCTACATGTGACAAGTAACAACCTCAGCTCTGCTACATGTGACAAGTAGAAACCTCAGCTCTGCTACATGCGAGGAGTGACAGCCTCATCTCTGCTACATGCGCGGAGTGACAGCCTCAGCTTTGCTATACAAGTAGCAGAGCTGAGGCTGTCACTCCTCACATGTTGCAGAGATGAGGCTGTCACTCCTTACATGTAGCAGAGCTGAGGCTGTCACTCCTCGAATGTAGCAGAGCTGAGGCTGTCCCTACTCACATGTAGCAGAGCTGAGGCTGTTCCTCCTCACATGTAGCAGAGCTGAGTCTGTCACTCCTCACATGTAGCAGAGCTGAGGCTGTCACTCTTCACATGTAGCAGAGCTGAGGCTGTCACTCCTCACATGCAGCAGAGCTGAGGCTGTCACTCCTCACATGTGTAATTGGTGAGGGCGTGGTGCAGAAGTACGGTATACAGAACAATCTTAGATTATTCTGTATACCGGACTGTTGTTCTACTGAATAAATCATCCGTTTTGAAAGCAATTTGCAGGCTGGATTACAAGTTTCTTCACATATTTACTCTGGAGAAAGCCTACCTTCATCACTACCTCAGTTGCTTCCTGGGAGTTGGTTCTTTTCTGTTATTTCACTATCATTACTCCAAAAACCTCTAATTTTGGATAATAAAGGTATCTTTCTTAACACAACTTGGGTAGACCGGGATTGGCAACGCGCGCGAGGGGGGGGCCCCATTGTGAAGTTTGCTGTGGGGCCCTGCCGTTCCTAGTTACGCCCCTGAGTACAGGTAATATAAAGGTAGTGATAATATACAGTACAGGTAATATAAAGGTAGTGATAATATACAGTACAGGTAATATACAATGTTACACTGGTGAAGTGATGGAGGGGAGATACGAGTCATTGTACATCATGGCTCCACATCTCCACATTCAGAGTCCTGACAGGATCTGAGTGATGTCAAGATCATGTGATCAATCACATGATAGAGGAGTCACATGGTCTGGGCTTAAATGGCTGACTGCCAAAGCTTTCAGTGTGTGCCTGGAGTGGAAGCACACCAGGAAGATGTGTACTAAACCTGAACCACGGACATAGCTACCTGTGAGAGGGCTGACCCTCGCATGGAAAAGGACTGTGTTTCTTTGTTTTTCTGTTTTGCCCAGAGGGCCATGTTTACTTTCTCATACTTGGTTTATGCTGTCTACAATAAACCAAGCCCTTTCTTAAAGAGACTTTATTCCTTTTATACCTCTGTGTCTAGCAGAGTGAGGAGTGAGCCGCTCTGCCACAGGTGGTGCTAGAAGTGCGGGCAGTGTTTCCAGTGAACAAGTATGACAGCCACAAGCCAGCATATGACGTCAGACAAGATGGAGGACCTGCTGATACATCTGCTACAAGTACAGCAGCAACAGCAGCTACACCATTTGCAGCAATTACAGCAGTAACAAATGGCACAGCAAGAGTCAATCTAACTGTTTATACAGCACATGCAGCAACATCAGCAGCAGATTGACTTGATTACAAAGGCGGTTCGTGGAAAGCCAGCAGTCTCTTTCCCAAGTCCAGGGGATGACACGTACGTCAGGAAGACGGTAAGATGAGCCATGCAAAAAATGACCCCTGGTGATGATGTAGAGGCCTTTTTGACTGTGTTGAGCGTGAGAAGCTACCACCAGAGCTGTGGGTGGAGGTGCTAGCCCCCTATCTGACTGGTGAGCCCCAGAAGGCATATAATGATTTATCATTACAGGATGCGCAGGACTATGCCAAGTTAAAGACTGAAATTTAGGAGTGACTATGTCAGTGAGAGCACAAAAGGTTCACCACTGGGCGTATTATGGGGACAAACTGCCTCAATCCCAAATGTTTGACCTACTGCATCTGGTGCAAAAATGGCTGCAGCCAAAATCCTCCACTCCAGCCAAGATGGTCAAGCACATGGTCATGGACAGGTTTGTACACTCTCTTCCTAGGCTGGTGCAGACCTGGGTTACCCAGGAAGATCCCCAAAATGCAGACAAATTGGTGGGCCTAGTGGAACGGTTCCAGGTGGTTGAGAGGTCCCTAAGAAATTCAGGGAGGGGTGCATCCTCATACTGGGGTAACCAGTGAGAACCTGAGTCCAAAAGAGGGTAGTAAAGCCACCACTGTGTTGAGTCCTAGATCCCAAGGGGCCACTGAGGGGTTCTCAAAGGCCACGGGGAAAGACTTGCATTGCTGGAGATGACGTGGTCCTGGACATAAAGCCACCTGTTGTCCCTTGTCTTGTGAAGAGATGGACTGCAGCTTAGGGAGACACTGCTCCTACTATGCATATCCCACCTGCAGTGTGGACTATCAGCCCGGTGAGGGGCCTCAGGCATGACCCATGTCAATAAATGGGGTGCTGGTGACAGGACTCTTAGACTCAGGGAGTTTGGTGACTCTGATAAGGGCCACACTTCCGCATCAGTTGATCCCGGGGAAACATGTGGGTGTATGCTGTATCCACGGGGATGCCAAGGACTTTCCTGTCACCAGAGTGTCGGTTAAAACAAGCGTGGGTACGGAGCCCCATGAGGTCGGGGTGGTCGAAGGTTTGCTGCACCCCGTGATAATCGGGAGGGACTTCAGCCTTTTCTGGGACTTGTGGGGAAAGGCGGATCAATTGTCCTAATATAAGGACCGTAGCCTTCATAAATCCCAGGACTGAAAGCGATTTAGACCCTTGTGAACAGCCAGAGCTGGTTCTGAAGACCATTTCATCTGTAATGCAGGATAAAGGCAAAGCACAATCACCATCGTCTCATTTTGTCGTTCCCATACAGGTCATAATTGGGAGCCAAAAAAATACAATGCTCTGCCATGTTAGATTCTGGAACAGGAGGGAATTTCCTGGACTTACAATTCACACTTGATAATAACATAGCAAGTAGGACTAAATCCATGCCCATCGATATGGAAACTGTGGATGGATCACCTTTATCTTCTGGACCTGTTACTTATGAGACAATTGAACTGGAAATCTGTATTGAACCGAATCATCATGAAGCCGTTAGTTTTCATCTTATTTCATCTCTAAAATTTCCAGTTATTCTAGGAATTTCCTAGTTTTCAATCCATAACCCGTCTATCAGCTGGGCATCGAGGACCATTACCTTCCCCTCTAAGTACTGTAGGAACAATTGCCATGCTGATGGATCTGTTCTCCAACAAACTCAAGTATCCGAGATTTCTCATCAGAATGATGATAGACTACCACCTCAGCACCAGCAGTTCAGTGAGGTCTGCAGTAAGAAGAAAGCCGGTCAGCTGCCTCCTCAACGTCCTTACGACTGTCCCATTGAATTGCCTCCTGGAGCGTCCATTCCATTTGGGCGAATTTACAATCTTTCTGAGCCAGAATTAAAAGTACTAAAGGAATACCTAGATGAAAATTTAGAGAAAGGCTTCATTCAACCTTCTTCTTCGCCAGCTGGAGCACCCTTGTTTTTTTAAAAAAGAAGGACTCAACCCTGCGGCCATGTATTGATTACAGAGAAATAAATAAGACTACCATTTAGGCTATGTGCACACAGTGCATTTTTTATGTATTTTGTTGGAAATTGGCCAAAAACGGTATGGAAGCTAATTCAATGACAATCCTGAAGTGTTCTTCACATGATCAGTAATTTTCCTTGGGTATGTGCAGTGCGTTTTTTTCTGCAGCATGTCAATTGTTTGTAGGTTTCTGCGGCGTTTTTATTGACTTCAATTGAGTCAGTCACATCTGCAGCAAAAATGCAGGTATAAAAATGTTTTTGGATTTGCTGAGCTTTGTTTGCGTTTTACCAGCTTCCTATGGTTGTTCCCATGCTGTCATCTGTGTGACTGCTCTCAGAGTGATCAGGATCATCGTGGGACATTATGGATTATCTTCTTGGCGGACAGGTGAGGAATCCTTTGGTTTGTTGTTTTATTTTTGTTGCAGGAGACGTTGGCATTGGTGGATTAGGCATTCGGTGAGTATGGTGTAATTAAGATTCATTAAAGGTGTCTGTGTCATTGTTTCAGATAAAGGACTTTATTCTGGGCGTCTTTATTTTTATACAATATCACTATGGGGTTACTAAAGAATTAGGTGTCTTATAGATGCCTCTCCATTTCTAACCTGTGAGCTTGATGTCACCTGACAATACAAAGGTGACATCAACCCAACAAATATGAACCCCACTTGCCACTGCTGCAGGGCAAGTGGGAAGAGCACGGCTAAGTGCCAGATTTGGTGCATCTTATAGATGCGCCTTTTCTGGGACAGCTGAGAGCTGATGTTTTTAGTCTGGGAAGGGGACAATATCCATGGCCCCTTCCTAGGCTATTAATATCAGCCTGCAGCTGTCTGCCTTGCCTTTTCTGCTTAGATTTTATAGGGGGGAATCCTATGTCAATTTTTTCTGCCGTCCACCTGTAAACTAGCCAGTAAAGGCTAAGCAAACAGCTGTGAGCTGTGTGATATAATAGCCTGGGAGCCTTTATGGCTATTGGCTCCTTCCTATAATATTAACATCAGCCCTATGCAGTCGGCTTTCCCTCTGCTGGTTATTAACCCCTTCACCCCCAAGGGTGGTTTGCACGTTAATGACCGGGCCAATTTTTACAATTCTGACCACTGTCTCTTTATGAGGTTGTAACTCTGGAACGCTTCAACGGATCTTCGCAATTCTGAGATTGTTTTCTCGTGACATATTGTACTTCACGTTAGAAGTAAAATTTCTTCGATATAACTTGCGTTTATTTTTGAAAAAAACGCAAATATGGCGAAAATTTTGAAAATTTTGCAATTTTCAAACTTTGAATTTTTATTCCCTTAAAACAGAGAAATATATCACACAAAATAGTTAAGAAATAACATTTCCCACATGTCTACTTTACATCAGCACAATTTTGGAACCAAAATTTTTTTTTCTTAGGAAATTATAAGGGTTAAAAGTTGACCAGCGATTTCTCATTTTTACAACAAAATTTACAAAGCCATTTTTTTTAGGGACCACCTCTCATTTGAAGTCACTTTGAGGGGTCTATATGGCAGAAAATACCCAAAAGTGACACCATTCTAAAAACTGCACCCCTCAAGGTACTCAAAACCACATTAAAGAAGTTTATTAACCCTTCAGGTGCTTCACAGTAACTAAAGCAACGTGGAAGGAAAAAATGAATATTTAACTTTTTAGCCACAAAAATGATCTTTTACAAACTTTTTGTTTTATTTTCACAAGGGTAAAAGGAGAAAATGGGCAGATAAGGTTGTTATGCAATTTCTCCTGAGTACGCCAATACCCAATATGTGGGGGAAAACCACTGTTTGGGCACACGGCAGAGCTCGTAAGGGAAGGAGCGCCGTTTGACTTTTTCAAACTAAAATTGGCGGGAATTTAGATTGGACGCCATGTCGTGTTTGGAGAGCCCCTGATGCGCCTAAACAGTGGAAACCCCCACAAGTGACACCATTTTGGAAACTAGACCCCCTAAGGTACTTATCTAGATCTGTTGTGAGCACTTTGAACCCCCAAGTGTTTCACAAAAGCTTATAATGCCTGGGTGTGAAAAAAAAAAAAAAACAATTTTCCACAAAAATGATTTTTTAGTCCCAAATTTTTGAATTTTCCCAAGGAAATTGGACCCCAAAAGTTGTTGTCCAATTTGTCCTGAGTACGCTGATACCCCATATGTGGGGGGGGACCGTTTGGGTGCACGGCAGGGCTTGGAAAGGAAGTAGTAACGTTTTGGAGTGCAGACGTTGATGGGGGTCATGTTCCGTTTGCAGTGCCCCAGATGAGCCTAAACAGTGGAAACCCCCCACAAGTGACCCCATTTTGGAAACTAGACCCCCTAAGGAACTTATCTAGATCTTTGGTGAGCACTTTGAACCCCCAAGTGCTTCACACAAGTTTATAATGCCCGGGCATGAAAATAAAAAATCCTATTTTTTTCCCACAAAAATTATCTTTTAGTCACTAATTTTTTATTTTCCCAAGGGTAACAGGAGAAATTGGACCACATAAGTTGTTGTCCAATTTGTCCTGAGTACGCTGATACCCCATATGTGGGGGGAAACCACTGTTTGGGCGCACGGCAGAGCTCGGAATCGAAGGAGCACCATTTGACTTTTTCCAACCAAAATTGGCTGGAATTAAGATTGGATGCCATGTTGCATTTGGAGAGCCCCTGATGTGCCTAAACAGTGGAAACCCCCCACAAATGACCCCATTTGGGAAACTAGACCCCCTAAGGAACTTTTCTAGATCTTTGGTGAGCAATTTGAACCCCCAAGTGCTTCACACAAGTTTATAACGTAGAGCCGTAAAATTTAAAAATCATATTTTTTCCACAAAAATGATCTTTTCACCCCAATTTTTATTTTTCCAAGGGTAACAAGACTCCAAAAGTTATTGTGCAATTTGTCCTGAGTGCGCTGATACCCCATATGTGGGGGTAAACCACTGTTTGGGTGCATGGCAGAGTTTGGAAGGGAAGGAGCGCCGTCTGACTTTTTCAACGCAAATTGGCTGGACGCCATGTCGTGTTTGGAGAGCTCCTGATCTGCCTAAACAATGGAAACCCCCATAAATGACACCATTTTGGAAACTAGACCCCTCAAGGAACTTATCTAGATGTGTGGTGAGAACTTTTAACCCCCAGGTGTTTCACTAAAGTTTATAACGTACAGCCGTAAAATAAAAAATCTTTTTTTTTTTTTACAAAAATGATTTTTTCGCCCCAATATTTTATTTTCTCAAGGGTAACAGAAGAAATTGGAACCCAAAAGTTGTTGTCCAATTTGTCCTGAGTACGCTGATACCCAATATGTGGGAGAAAACTACTGTATGGGCGCACGTCAGGGCTCGGAAGGGAAGTAGTGATGTTTTGGATTGCAGACTTTGATGGAATGGTCTGGGGCGTCATGTCACATTTGGAGAGCCCCTGATGCACCTATACAGTGGAAACCCCCCACAAGTGACCCCATTTTGGCAAATAGACCCCACAAGAAACTTATCTAGATATGTGGTGAGCACTTTGAACCCCGAAGTGCTTCACAGAAGTTTATAACGTACAGCCGTAAAAATAAAAAATCTTTTTTTTTTTTACAAAAATGATTTTTTCGCCCCCAATATTTTATTTTCACAAGGGTAACAGGAGAAATTGGACCCCAAAAGTTGTTGTCCAATTTGTCCTGAGTACGCTGATACCCAATATGTGGGAGAAAACTACTATATGGGCGCACGTCAGGGCTCGGAAGGGAAGTAGTGACGTTTTGGATTGCAGACTTTGATGGAATGGTCTGGGGGCGTCATGTCGCATTTGGAGAGCCCCTGATGCGCCTAAACAGTGGAAACCCCCCACAAGTGACCCCATTTTGGAAAATAAACCCCACAAGGAACTTGTCTAGATGTGTGGTGAGCACTTTGAACCCCGAAGTGCTTCACAGAAGTTTATAACGCACAGCCGTAAAAATAAAAAATCCTTTTTTTTTTTGCAAAAATGATTTTTTTTTCCCCAATATTTTATTTTTACAAGGGTAACAGGAGAAATTGGACCCCAAAAGTTGTTGTCCAATTTGTCTTGAGTACGCTGATATCCAATATGTGGGAGAAAACTACTGTATGGGTACACGTTGGGGCTCGGAAGGGAAGTAGTGACGTTTTGGATTGCAGACTTTGATGGAATGGTCTGCGGGTGTCATGTCGCATTTGGAGAGCCCCTAATGTGCCTAAACAGTGGAAATCCCCAACAAGTGACCCCATTTTGGAAAATAGACCCCACAAGGAACTTATCTAGAAGTGTGGTGAGCGCTATGAAGCCCCAAGTGCTTCACAGAAGTTTATAATGTACAGCCGTAAAAACAAAAAAATATTTTTTTTTGTACAAAAATGATATTTTCGCCCCCAGTTTTTTATTTTCCAAAGGGTAACAGAAGAAATAGGACAAATTGCACAATAACTCTTGGGGTCCAGAGTACGCTGATACCCCATATGTGGGGATAAACTACTGTTTGGACGCATGGCAGAGCTGAGAAGTGAAGGAGCACCGTTTGACTTTTTCAACGCAGAATTGGCTGGAATTGAGATCAGACGCCATGTCACATTTGGAGAGCCCCTGATGTGCCTAAACAGCGGAAACCCCCCAATTCTAACTCCAACCCTAACCCCAACACACCCCTAACCCTAATCCCAACCCTAACCACAAACCTAACCCTAACACACCCCTAATCCCAACCCTAACCCTAACTTTAGCGCCAACCCTAACCCTAACTTTAGCCGCAACCCTAACCCTAATGGAAAAATGGAAATAAATACTTTTTTTTAATTTTATTATTTTTCCCTTACTAAGGGGGTGATAAAGGGGGGTTTGATTTACTATTTATAGCGGGTTTTTATGATTGGCAGCTGTCACGCTAAAAGACGCTTTTTATTGCAAAAATAGTTTTTGCATCATCACATTTTGAGAGCTATAATTTTTGCATATTTTGGCCCACAGAGTCATGTGAGGTCTTATTTTTTGCGGGACAAGTTGACGTTTTTATTGGTACCATTTGTGAGCACATGACGTTTTTTGATCGCTTTTTATTTCGATTTTTGGGAGGTTAGAATGAACAAAAATCAGCAATTCATGAATTTCTTTTGGGGGAGGCGTTTATACCGTTCCGCGTGTGGTAAAATTGATAAAGCAGTTTTATTCTTCGGGTCAGTACGATTATGGCGATACCTCATTTATATCATTTTTTCATGTTTTGGCGCTTTTATAGAATAAAAACAATTTTATATAAAAAATAATTATTTTTGCATCGCTTTATTCTGCGAGCTATAACTTTTTTATTTTTTGGCTGATGATGCTGTATGACGGCTCGTTTTTTGCGGGACAAGATGACGTTTTCAGCGGTACCATGTTTTTTTATATCGGTCTTTTTGATCGCGTGTTATTCCACTTTTTGTTCGGCGGTATGATGATAAAGCATTGATTTTTTGCTTTGTTTTTTTTTTTTTTTTTTTAAGGGGTTCACTAAAGGGGTTAACTAGTGGGACAATTTTATAGGGGGGGTCGCTACGGACGCGGCGATACCAAATATGTGTACTTTTATTGCTTTGTTTTTTTTATTTACAGGAAGAAGTGAATTTATTGGGAATATATATATTTTTTATTTATTTTGGATTTTTTTTAAAACATGTTTATTTTTATTTTTTTAACTTTTTTACTTTGTCCCAGGGTGGGACATCACTGTATTTTATCAGATCGCTGGTGTGACAGTGTGTACAGCACTCTGTCACACCAGCGATCGCTCAGGCAGTGCAGCAGGCTTCTCAGTGCCTGCTCTCAGCAGGCACTGAGGTAGCCGCCTCCCTCCAGGACCCCGGCGCCATCTTGGATCCGGGTCCTGGGAGGGAGGAAGCCCTCAGAACAGCGCGATCACATCGCGCTGCTCTGAGGGTCTCAGGGGGGCGCGCAGGGAGCCCCCACCCTGAGCGATCCTCCCCTGTGCTCCCAGTACACCGTGATCATGTTTGATCGCGGTGTGCAAGGGGTTAATGTGCCGGGAGCGGTCCGTGACCACTCCTGACACACAGTCATGGGTGTCAGCTGTGATAATCAGCTGACACCCGGCAGCGATCGGCTGCGCTCCCCCCGGGAGCGCGTCCGATCGCACGAGACGTACTATCCCGTCCCCGGTCATACGGGCCCAGGTACCATGGACGGGATAGTACGTCCGATGGCAGTAAGGGGTTAAAATTATGTAAAAGCCCACGCATTTTTTTTTTTCATTTTTTAAAATTTCATTAAAATTAACAGTTGCTGTCTGGTTACAACCAATGTACGTTTGTTCTGTGAACACTCTTCCATAGGCTGGTGACAATGTGTGAGTTTGTGTGTGTGTGTTTGTGTTTACTTATCGGTTTAAGTATCAGTTACTTAGTAATGAGGATGTCGGGCTGACACCTTTTCATTACTAAGCCTAGGGCTCGGTTTCAATGACAGCTGCTGACACCAAGCCCTAATAACATTACCCTGACTCTACTGCATCAGCATGAAAAAGGTGGTGTTGAACCAAGAAACTATACCACAAAACTTTTTTTTAATATCTTTATTTAGTGCAAAAAAGACTTCATTGCTGTACAAAAACGCATATAAAAATGCACCCAAAAAAGCGGCAAAAACACGTTTTTATTGCAGCTTTTTTCCTGCCAAAAGATGCAGCAGCCTTGCAGAACTTTCTGCAAGCACATACTCAACGTGAGTACATAGCCTAAAAATCGCTACCCACTCCCCTTAATCCCTGAGTTTCTGGAGAGACTGCTTTCTGTCAAGATTTGAACCAAACTCGATCTAAGGGCGTCTTATAATCTCAAACGAATTCGCCTAGGAGATGAGTGGAAATCTGTCTTTAGAACTGAATATGGACATTTTGAATACCTGGTTATTCCTTTCGGCCTTAGCATCGCCCCTGACACTTTTCAGCACTTCATTAACAATGTTTTTTAAGATTTCTTGGATTGATTTGTTGTTTATCTCGATGACATTCTTATATTTTCAGATTTCTTGGAGAAGCATCGCAGACACGTCCAGTCAGTCCTGCAACGTCTACAGGAGAATCAGCTCTAAATCAAACTCGATAAATGTGAATTCGAATAAACCAGAGCTCAATTTCTGGGATATATCATCTCCCCAGAGGGTCTGAGCATGGATCCCAGTAAGATCAGAGCGGTGGTTGACGGGCCTACCCCAAGAAATGTAAAAGACATCTGTGTGGCCCAGCTGCGCTTGGTACACATGTTCCCTGGAGAATGCACAGAAAAGGTAATTACAAAAACCTGATATTCATTCACACTCACACTTCCCAGTATTGCCACCAGAGGGAATCTTAGACTATTTAAGGATGTGGGGGACGTAGCAGTTAGAGTAGTCTGTGACTGGAAGCCATTCTAGTCAGAGCTCAGTCTGAGCTAGTGAGAGGAGAGACAGAGACGGAGATTTCCTGTCAGATGAGACAGATAACGAAAGATTGAAAGCTGTTATCTGAGAACAGACAGACTGTTAGTTCCTATGCATGTGGAAAGTGACTCTCGGAGCGAGCATGAAATCAGTCTGACGGAAGGTCCTGATAGCCACTCTGGACAGAGTCTTTGAAGGAAAAGAAGGAAGGGGACTACAGTTGTCAGAACATCGAGTTAACTGAGAAACGGTCAGTGAGCTGTGGAAGGAAAGGAGCTGACGACTACACCTACTACTACCCGTGCTTATGTTAAGGGTGAGAGTAGGGCGACGGGCGAGTGGTGACTAAAGGAAGGAGTGCCATAGGTGACATAGCACCTCCACTCTGCTAACCGGACACCGGGTCCGAAGACTTGCTAGAACCTTCACGGCTAGTGGGAGAAACACCGGAATCCCTGCTGGACTTCAAGTCACAGAGGGTAGCCCTATAGTGCTGATACGTAACCGGAGTCAGGGAGAACAGGAGTCGGGCCTGATCAGCTATAGACTGAGTTCTTGCCAAAAGAAGGCTCCACCACAATGTCAGCCGGGCGTAGCTGTTCTATACAGAGTTGAACTTCGCTTCAGGCAGGTTGGAAACTCACACATTAAGAAGTAAGGAGGCCTTTAACCTACTCAGTGATTACCTGGATGTGCATCCTCCACCCTGAGCAGCTTCCCGGGACATACCTGCAAATACCACCAGTAAAGGTATGGAAAGAGACTGATTCGTGTGTGTCTGACTTCTTGCCTGCACCCTGCACCGCCATATACTTAGAGGGACTAGTCTCACCTGTGGAAGACTTAACATCTTGCTGCCCAGTAACAACCCCTCTGAGGATTCACCCTGCAGCGCTGGTCATCCTGATCAGAAACCACAGGTGGCGTCACGAACTATTACTACAATCCCCTGTAAATATTCCCCTTTGAATGAACGCCCAGGGCAACGGACCGAGCTGTGCTACTTGTGACATTCCCCATAGACTTCAACGGGCTCGGTGCCGAGTACCCCATAGGCCCTGGTACCGTATGTGCGACTCACATCCAGCGCTTTATAGGATTTGCAAATTTCTACAGAAGATTCAATAAAAACTTTTCAATAATAATTTTACCAATTATTTCACTCACAAAGAAAACCAAAGTGTTTTCCTGTTCTCCAGAGGCACAAGTGGCTTCTGACAAATAAAAGACTCTTTACTTCTGCACTATCACTATTCCGTCCAAATCCTGAACTGCGTTTGTTGTCGGAGCAGACGCCTCAGACTCGGTGGCGGTGGTGGGAGCCGTTTTATCACAGCGAGTTGGAGACAAGATGCAGCGTCATCCTTGTGCATTCCTTTCTCATACCATGTCATCTGCAGAAGAGAACTATGACATTGGAAATAAGGAACTGTTAGCCATTAAAGTCGCCTTCTCTGAATGGAGACATCTTTTGGAAGGGGCCAATCATCTGGTAACTGTTCTTACTGACCACAATAATGTAGTATTCAACCGTACAGGTAAGAGGTTGTCTGCAAGAGCACAAGACAAGCACGTTGGGTCTTTTTTCTCCAGGTTTAATTTTATCATTTCTTATCGGCCTGGTTCAAGAAACGGCAAGGCTGATGCTCTGTCCAGGATATTTACTGAACCTCAGGAGAGGACTAGCACTGACTCTACCATTCTAAGTCCAAAAATTTTTAGGGAAACCTGCACACCAAAGAATTTTTAACGAAGACTAGAGATGGATACCAAACTGACTTTTTTCTTAACCATCCTTCTAAAGACAATGATCTTTCTTTTAAGGAGGTGTTTTGGATACAGAACTGTTGTGAATGTGTTAGAAATGAATTCTGAGCAGAACCTCCCTCTGGTGGTTACAAACAGTACTGAACCATTCAATGAAGATTGTGAAGATTGGCAATCAGGAGTTACAGACTGGTCTTATATAAGGGAGGTTCCCTCCCATCAGGGTTGCCGGTGATCAATTGTTCTTGTCTCAACTTTGGTTCCTGGTTCACTTGGAAGCTTGCTGAGTCTTGCCTGCATCTTCTGCTAACAGATAAGATATTGTCTGCTTTTATTTTTGTGCTTGCTTTTTGCATTGTTCCCTGCACTTCTGTGGAGGTCAGCCAGGTCCCCTCCGGGGGCTTGTGCTCCTCTCAGTTTATCTGAGCCACTGTTATTTGTTCATTTGCCTTTTCCAGTTTTTTCAGTGGCTGCGGCTTAGTTTTGTTACACCAGAGAACTAATTTAGGTGGTAGAGGTCGTGTGATCTCAGGTGTTTTTGCAATTAGTAGAGTTGTTATTTTTTTAGGGTTTTTGGATTGCAGTAAGTGTCCTTCCTATCCTTTTCTTTCTAGGAAGATTGGGCCCCAACGTTTGCTCATACTATTTTCTGTCTGTGTCTGTATTTCCTCTTGTTTAACCGCCATTACATGTTTGGGGGCTTCCTATGTTCTTTGGGGATCTGCTCCGGGGCAGATAGCTTTCCTTTTTCTATCTTTAGGTGTAGTTAACCTCTCAGGCTGTGACGAGGCGTCTAGGACCAACGTAGGTACGCTCCACGGCTGCCTCTAGTTGTGGTGGTTAGTCAGGGTACTGCAATCCAGTAGATTCCAACCTCTCTGGTGTATTGCCGTTTTTGCCTGCTCTCCTCAGCTACCAAATCATAACAGTATCACCGGCCAAACTGAAAATTATATGGTACTCACAGAAGGGAAAAATAGTGTGAAAAAAAAAAAAAAAAGTTGTCAGAGATTTTTTTTTTTCTGTTTGTTGCATTTTTTTTCCCTTTTTTTCTCTGGGTGCTGAGGAGTTTTTTTTTTCTCTCAATGGAGTTTGCACAGTTGTCTGGCCGTGTGGATCAGCTTGCCACTGAAGTTCGGAGTATTGCTACCTATCTTGCAGGGTTGCCGGTTATGGAACCTAGGATCCCCATGCCAGATTTGTTTTTAGGGGATCGAGCTAAATTTCTGAATTTCAAAAATAACTGTAAGTTGTTTTTTGCCTTAAAATCTAAGTCCTCAGGGAACGCAGCACAGCAGGTTCAAATTGTCATCTCTCTCCTGCGCGGCGATCTTCAGGATTGGGCTTTTTCCCTGACACCTGGGGACCCTGTTTTGAGTAATGTTGATGCATTTTTTCTGGCTCTGGGGTTATTGTACGATGAACCTAATGTCACTGATCAAGCTGAAAAAACCTTGTTGGCATTAAATCAGGGGCTTGAGGACGCTGAGTTATACTGTCAGAAATTCCGAAAGTGGGCAGTCCTGACCAAATGGAATGATGATGCTTTGGCAGCCCTTTTTCGGAAGGGTCTGTCAGAGAATGTAAAGGATGTTATGGTGGGATTCCCTGTCCCCTCTGGTCTCAATGATTCTATGTCATTAGCGATTCAAATTGACAGACGTTTGCGTGAGCATAGAGGTATGCGTGGAATAATGTTGCCTTGTGAACCAGCTTCTGAACCCATGCAGTGTGATAGAGTGGCTTCTGGGGCACAGCGTCATGAGTTTCGAAAACGCAATGGGTTATGTTTCTACTGTGGTGACGCCTCTCATGCTATTTCAGTCTGCCCTAAGCGGGGAAGACGTTTTGCACGCTCAGTTGTCTTGGGTAGTGTTCAGACTAAATTTCTGTTGACTGTTACCCTGATTTGCTCCCTGTCCACATTTTCTGCTCAGGATTTTGTTGATTCGGGAGCAGCTATTAACCTGATGGATTTTGATTTTGCTAAACGTTGTGGGTTTCCCTTGATACCCCTACGGAAGTCTATTCCCCTACTGGGGATTGATTCTACCCCTTTGGCTGAGAATAAACCCCAGTTCTCTACTCAGGTGATAATGAGGGTTGAACCTGATCATCAGGAGAGTTGCAAATTTTTGGTGCTGTATAATCTGCATGACATTATTGTACTAGGTTTCCCTTGGTTACAGTCTCATAATCCTGTTTTGGATTGGAAATCAGTGTCTGTAACCAGTTGGGGCTGCCAATGTGTTAATGCCAACACTCATGTTTTTTCTGCCTCTCCCCAGGCTCAGGATGTTCCTGACTTTTTGACTGATTTTTCTGATGTGTTTAGCGAAAGTAAATCTGCATCCTTGCCCCCCCATAGGAGCTATGACTGCGCTATTGAATTAGTGCCTGGTAGTAAATTCCCTAAAGGTCGGCTTTTTAACTTGTCTGTACCTGAACATGACGCTATGCGGTCTTCTATCAAGGAGTCATTGGAGAAGGGTCATATCAGACCATCCTCTTCACCCTTGGGTGCCGGTTTTTTCTTTGTGGCCAAAAAGGATGGTTCATTAAGGCCGTGTATTGATTATCTTCTCTTGAACAATATCACTGTGAAATATCAATATCCGTTACCCTTGATTTCTGACCTGTTTTCCAGGGTGAAAAGTGCTACTTGGTTTACCAAGCTTGACCTCAGGGGGGCGTATAACCTTATTCGCATTAAGCACTGGGATGAATGGAAGACGGCGTTTAATACCCCAGAGGGGCATTTTGAGTACCTAGTGATGCCCTTTGGGCTCACCAATGCTCCTTCCGTCTTCCAGTCCTTCATGAATGACATTTTCAGGGATTTTGTGGATAAATTTCTGATTGTTTATTTGAATGATATCTTGATTTTTTCCAATGACTGGGACTCTCATGTGAAACATGTTCGGACTGTGTTCCAGATTTTGAAAGAGAATGCTCTGTATGTGAAGGGATCAAAGTGTCTTTTTGGCGTACAGAGGATCTCATTTCTGGGATTCATTTTGTCCCCATCTGTTATTGAAATGGACCCGGTCAAGGTTCAGGCCATCTGTGATTGGGTCCAACCTACTTCATTAAAGGCTCTGCAGAGATTCTTGGGTTTTGCCAATTTTTATCATAAATTTATTGGTAATTTCTCTGTTATTGTTAAACCATTGACTGATTTGACCAAAAAGGGTTCTGATGTGGTGAATTGGCCTCCTGAGGCAGTCTCTGCGTTTCAGGAACTTAAGCAGAGATTCACTTCTGCTCCTGTTCTACGGCAGACTGATGTTTCTCTGCCATTTCAGGTGGAGGTTGATGCCTCTGAAATTGGGGCAGGTGCCGTTTTGTCCCAAAGAGATCCAGAGACCTCTAAAAGTAACCCTTGTGCCTTTTCTCTCGAAAATTTTCTCCAACTGAACGTAATTATGACGTGGGTAATCGGGAGTTATTGGCCATGAAGTGGGCTTTTGAAGAGTGGAGACATTGGCTGGAGGGAGCCAAACATCAGGTGGTGGTCCTCACGGACCATAAGAATCTGGTTTATCTGGAATCAGCCAAGCGACTTAATCCTAGACAGGCCAGGTGGGCCTTGTTTTTCACACGTTTTAATTTTGTGGTTTCCTTTCTTCCTGGCACTAAGAATGTTAAGGCGGATGCCCTCTCGAGGAGTTTCCTTGCGGACTCTCCTGAGTTATCTGATCCTGCTGTTATTTTGAAAGAGGGTGTAGTTCTTTCCGCCATCTCGCCCAATTTGAGACTGGCTCTGGAAGGGTGTCAGGAGGATAAACCCGAGCGCTGCCCTATTGGGAAATTGTTTGTCCCAGACCGGTGGAAAAAGAGTGTGATGTCTGAGATTCATTGTTCCGCGTTGGCTGGTCATCCTGGAATTTTTGGTACCAGAGACTTGGTTAGTCGGTCCTTTTGGTGGCCTACTTTGTCTCGTGACGTCAGGGAATTTGTGCAGTCCTGCGGGACTTGCTCTCGCGCCAAGCCTTGCTCTCGCTCTAGTGGTTTGTTGATGCCATTGCCTGTGCCCAAGAGACCATGGACCCATATCTCTATGGATTTCATTTCCGACCTTCCTGTTTCTCAGAGAATGACCGTTATCTGGGTGATTTGTGATAGGTTTTCCAAAATGATACATCTTGTGCCATTACCTAAGTTGCCTTCCTCCTCCGAATTGGTGCCTTTGTTCCTTCAGCACGTGGTTCGGTTACACGGCATTCCTGAGAACATTGTGTCTGACAGAGGAGTCCAGTTTGTTTCCAGATTTTGGAGGACTTTTTGTTCTAAACTTGGTGTTCAATTGTCTTTCTCCTCGGCTTTTCATCCTCAGACCAATGGACAAACTGAGAGAACAAACCAGACATTGGAGACTTATCTGAGATGCTTTGTGTCTGCTGATCAAGATGACTGGGTCTCTTTTTTGCCTTTGGCTGAGTTTGCTCTTAATAATAGGGCTAGCTCTGCCACTTTGATGTCTCCATTTTTCTGCAATTTTGGGTTTCACCCTCGATTTTCTTCGGGACAGACGGAGGCTTCTGTCTGTCCAGGTGTTGACTCTGTTGTGGAGCGTATGCAGCAGATTTGGGACCAGGTAGTGGAGAGGTTGTTCCTCTCTCAGGAGAGGGCCTAGCGGTTTGCCAACCGGCATAGGACTGATGGTCCTCGGTTTGAAGTGGGGGACTTGGTCTGGTTGTCCTCAAGAAATATCCCTATGAGAGTTGCATCTCCTAAGTTTAAGCCTAGGTTCATTGGACCTTATAAGATCATGGAGATTCTTAATCCTGTTTCCTTTTGTTTACTTCTTCCAGGGACATTTAAGATCCATAACGTGTTGCACAAGTCCTTATTGAAGAGGTTTGTCGAGCCAGTGGTTCCTATGGCTGCGCCTCCTGACCCTGTTTTGGTTGAGGGCAATCTGGAGTATGTGGTTGAGAAAATATTGGATTCTCGTTTTTCTAGACGGAAACTCCAGTATTTGGTTAAGTGGAGAGGTTATGGTCAGGAGGACAATTCTTGGGTGTTTGCTTCAGACATCCATGCTAGGAGACTGATCCGTGCATATCACAGAGCTCATCCTGACCGACCTGGTTGCCCAAATGAAGGTTCGGTGACCCCTCCTCAAGGGGGGGGTACTGTTGTGAATGTGTTAGAAATTAATTCTGAGCAGAAGCTCCCTCTGGTTGTTACAAACAGTACTGAACCATTCAATGAAGATTGTGAAGATTGGCAATCAGGAGTTACAGACTGGTCTTATATAAGGGAGGTTCCCTCCCATCAGGGTTGCCGGTGATCAATTGTTCTTGTCTCAACTTTGGTTCCTGGTTCACTTGGAAGCTTGCTGAGTCTTGCCTGCATCTTCTGCTAACAGATAAGATATTTTCTGCTTTTATTTTTGTGCTTGCTTTTTGCATTTTGTCCTGCACTTCTGTGGAGGTCAGCCAGGTCCCCTCCGGGGGTTTGTGCTCCTCTCAGTTTATCTGAGCCTCTGTTATTTGTTCATTTGCCTTTTCCAGTTTTTTCAGTGGCTGCGACTTAGTTTTGTTACACCAGAGAACTAATTTAGGTGGTAGTAAATAAATGATGTGCACACTGTTTAGTCAATGGTTGGTGCTGGCTGAACCAAGTAACCACTAGTATAGAAAAACAGCCGCACTCAAAGTTGATTGTGAAGCAAAATAAGTTCCATTTATTACAACAAAATTATAGACAGGAGCCACAATTTGTGTGGTATGAAGTAGAACGGACAACAAATGATGGGGTTAACGTTTCGACCGTGAACGGTCTTTTTCAAAACCTCACTGTGAAGCAAAAAACATAAATATAAATATCAGACCAATAACATACATGACTCACAAAACAAAAAACAAATATATATACAAAAATATACAAAATTATCTACAGAGTATTAATATATAGTCCCACAGTCAAAAGCTTATATTAATAGTATTGTGAAGGGCATATACATATGTGTCAAGAGAGTATATAATAAGAATGTATTAGCTATATATGTAAATTATACGGGATGCACAAGGAGTAACATCAATAGCGCTAAGGTTAACAAGTGTGTCTATAAACTGTAACAAAATACAGATCAGACCCGAAATCTATAGACCTGAAACCATGTATTAGTATATAGTCCTATAGTCATACGTGGGAAACACCTGCTATGAAGCGTATGATTGAGGAGACATATTAAGTAAAAAAGCACAAAATCTGCAAGGCTCATAAGAGACATACGGACATTATTTCTGGAGAACTGATCTGGTAGGTACAAATATAAGTAACCTTGAGATGCAGGGTATAAGGGAGGAAGTTAGAAAGGAACAGAGTCCCGTATAGGCTATATATGGAAAAAAAAGCAAAAGAGTTATTCCTTTAAGTTCAAGAAGTGTGGGGAGAGTCTGATCACAGTATTCAAACCAAGGTAAATGAGGCATAGTGTAAAAGTAATGGTCCAGTGTTATCGCACAAACCTGTGGTAAGAAGCAAACAGGAGCGATCCGTTCAGTGGCTGCAGTGTGTGTGGTGCTGGACGATATGGCGCTTTAAATCGAGCGTCTCAGCTCAATATCCGGTCGCCGTCCCCCAAGTCGGCAGTGAAAGGGAGGCATGACACGCAGGAGTGTGTCATAACGTAGTGCGCCTGCGCCTTGTTGTATTGGACATCATGGAGATGGAAATGTAAAGGGGAGGAGTAGAACATGTCCTGACAATGCGCGCATGCGCACTGCAGTGTGTGTGAGAAAGTCACAGTGATTGGGGAAGGGGGAGTGTAAAATGTTACATCATGTACTATATGTGGTGCATGAGAAGTGTCAGTCAGAGGTAGGGGACGATAGTAGTAGCAGGAGGTGAAGGAGGAGTAAATATGGAGGATAGAGGAGGAGGGATGAAGGAGGTAAGTATTTAGAGAGTGATAGGTAAAACATGAATGAAAATGGATAAAAATGGAGGAATAATAAAGATAAAGTGAAAATAAAAAATTAAAGAATTAAAAAATTGGTACAATAATGCAAAGATTGTAAAATTGAAAATTGGAAAAAAATTGAAAAAAATTGAAAAAATTTGAAAAAATTAATAAATAAAAGATAAAAAATAGAAAATAAAACATAAAAAATAGAAATAAATAAAAAAATAAAAATAAAAAAATAAAGAAATAAAAAAATGAAAATTATACTGGAAAAACTTACCACCGAATGATTGAAGATAGAATATACATTACAGACTTTATCTCCGAAGGGCCTGAATAGGGAAATAGATCTTACCTTGTGCTGAATTATCTACTTTATTGTTCATGATCTCTGTTACGTTTTATTTCCAGGTTAACTGTTCCTTGTAGGTACCTTAACCTTTCCCTTTTTTTTCCAGATCTCTTAACAGGGTTTCCTCATAACATTAGTCTCCGCAAGGCTATATATATATATATATATATATTTTTTTTTTTCTTTTCTATCTTCAATTCATGTACCAATTTTTTAATTCTTTAATTTTTTATTTTCACTTTATCTTTATTATTCCTCCATTTTTATCCATTTTCATTCATGTTTTACCTATCACTCTCTAAATACTTACCTCCTTCATCCCTCCTCCTCTATCCTCCATATTTACTCCTCCTTCACCTCCTGCTACTACTATCGTCCCCTCCCTCTGACTGACACTTCTCATGCACCACATATAGTACATGATGTAACATTTTACACTCCCCCTTCCCCAATCACTGTGACTTTCTCACACACACTGCAGTGCGCATGCGCGCATTGTCAGGACATGTTCTACTCCTCCTCTTTACATTTCCATCTCCATGATGTCCAATACAACAAGGCGCAGGCGCACTACGTTATGACACACTCCTGCGTGTCATGCCTCCCTTTCACTGCCGACTTGGGGGACGGCGACCGGATATTGAGCTGAGACGCTCGATTTAAAGCGCCATATCGTCCAGCACCACACACACTGCAGCCACTGAACGGATCGCTCCTGTTTGCTTCTTACCACAGGTTTGTGCGATAACACTGGACCATTATTTTTACACTATGCCTCATTTACCTTGGTTTGAATACTGTGATCAGACTCTCCCCACACTTCTTGAACTTAAAGGAATAACTCTTTTGCTTTTTTTTCCATATATAGCCTATACGGGACTCTGTTCCTTTCTAACTTCCTCCCTTATACCCTGCATCTCAAGGTTACTTATATTTGTACCTACCAGATCAGTTCTCCAGAAATAATGTCCGTATGTCTCTTATGAGCCTTGCAGATTTTGTGCTTTTTTACTTAATATGTCTCCTCAATCATACGCTTCATAGCAGGTGTTTCCCACGTATGACTATAGGACTATATACTAATACATGGTTTCAGGTCTATAGATTTCGGGTCTGATCTGTATTTTGTTACAGTTTATAGACACACTTGTTAACCTTAGCGCTATTGATGTTACTCCTTGTGCATCCCGTATAATTTACATATATAGCTAATACATTCCTATTATATACTCTCTTGACACATATGTATATGCCCTTCACAATACTATTAATATAAGCTTTTGACTGTGGGACTATATATTAATACTCTGTAGATAATTTTGTATATTTTTGTATATATATTTGTTTTTTGTTTTGTGAGTCATGTATGTTATTGGTCTGATATTTATATTTATGTTTTTTGCTTCACAGTGAGGTTTTGAAAAAGACCGTTCACGGTCGAAACGTTAACCCCATCATTTGTTGTCCGTTTCTACTTCATACCACACAAATTGTGGCTCCTGTCTATAATTTTGTTGTAATAAATGGAACTTATTTTGCTTCACAATCAACTTTGAGTGCGGCTAATTTAGGTGGTAGAGGTCGTGTGATCTCAGGTGTTTTTGCAATTAGTAGAGTTGGTGCTTTTCAGGGTTTTCTGGATTGCAGTAAGTGTCCTTCCTATCCTTTTCTATTTAGATAGTTTGGGCCCCAGCGTTTGCTCATACTATTTTCTGTCTGTGTCAGTATTTCCTCTTGTCTAACCGCCATTACATGTTTGGGGGCTTCCTATGTTCTTTGGGGATCTGCTCCGGGGCAGATAGCTTTCCTATTTCTATCTTTAGGTGTAGTTAGTTTCTCAGGCTGTGACGAGGCGTCTAGGACCAACGTAGGAACGCTCCACGGCTGCCTCTAGTTGTGGTGGTTAGTCAGGGTACTGCAATCCAGTAGATTCCAACCTCTCCGGTGTATTGCCGTTTTTGCCTGCTCTCCTCAGCTACCAAATCATAACACAGAACTATCAAATATACATCCCCGAATCTGCTCGACTTAAAGTCCTCAAACTTGTCCGTGATTCTAATCTTGTAGGACACCCTGAAGTCATGAAAGGCAAGAACTACTGCTTCAGGCTTTTTGGTGGCCTAATTGTAGGAAGGATGTGAGAAGATATGTTTCCTCTTCTTTAACATGTGCACGGAACAAGATGTCACGATCCTCACCTAGGACTTCTTCAACCTGTTACAGTTCCATCCAGGCCTTGGGGATCAAGCTCAATGGATTTTATCGTTGACCTTCCTCCCTCTAAAGAAATGACTGTTATCCTTGTTGTGGTGGGTTGGCTCACAACTATGGCTCATTTTAGTCCAACTAACGGGATTCCTACCACTGAGCAAACTGCAGAATAAAAAGTCAAACAAATATTTAAGCTCCATGGAATCCCTGACAATGTAATTTCTGATAGAGGTGTCCACGTTACATCAAGATTTTGGAAAAGCTTCTGTACAGCTTTAGGAGTTACTGACAATTTTTTTACTGCCTTCCAGCCACAATCCAATGACCAGACTGAAAGAACTAAGGCTAAGTTCACATTTGCGTATATGTGTGCAGCGTATCATCTGCATATGTAAACGCATGCCAAACCGCATGCAAACGCATGTTTACACAGTGTTTTTTATTCGCATCATCTTACACATGACAAAAAAAAAAGCTGCGCATGTATGCATTTTGGCATGCGTTTGCGTTATTTATGCGCATGCGTTCGATTTTTCCAGGTTCTGTAATCAGTTACTGGACATGTGCAGTCTGAAGTCGCATGCGCATCAAACACATCCATGCGCATGTCCTTGCGTATCAATGCATTCCCATAGACAGTAATGTGTTTTTTGACGCACTCATCCGCATGCGCATGAATGCGCATATTTGACGAATTTTTGACCTTCAAAAAATGCAACATGTTGCGTTCGCCGGACACCGGCGCACACCGCGAAATGATGCATGCGTACGCAAACGTATGCAAATGCATGTCCCTGTGTACACCCTGTTAAAGATATGTGCGGATAAAACTCTGCGCGCACAGACACAAATGTGAAACCAGCCTAACCAAACCCTCGAACAATACCTGCGCTTCTTTATTTCTTGCCTACAGGATGACTTTTTACCAACAGCAGAATTTGCTTATAATAACTCCAACACAGTTCTACATTCCAAAGCCGATTTTGCTAATTATGGTTTGCATCCGGTATTTATTCCTAATCGTCCATTGAATTCTTTGGTTCCTGCTGTTACTGACAGACTTACAAAGCTGCAAAACTCAGACAGAACTAATTGAGAGGTTACAAAAGCATTACAAAGAAACAGCGGATAAACATTGCAAAGCGCCTCCTACCCTCCAGGTCGGTGACAAGGTTTGGCTTTCTACAAACAATCTGAAAACAAATGTACTGTCTTCTAAATTGGGTCAAAAATTCATAGGACCTTTTCAAATTTCTGCACAAATTAACCCCGTTGCTTTCCGTTTAAAACTTCCTAACAGCCTGAAAATACAACCTGTATTCCATGTGTCTTTGCTCAAACCATTCAGTGAGAACCCTTTTCCAGGAAGAACTCAGCCACCTCCTCCACCAAACAAGGTCATTGGTGAAGAAGAGTACATTGTGGATAAAATTCTGGACTCTAGAAGATTTAGAGGAAGATTGCAATATTTGGTACAATGGAGGGGTTATTTATCAGAAGATAATTCATGGGAACCAGAGGGCAACATCCATGCACCCAGGTTTTAAAGAGCCTTTCATCAGATCAGAGACATCCAGAGAAGCCAACGCCTGATCTGTCCAGAGGCCATCCTGGAAGGAAGGTAGTACTGTCATTACTCAAACTCAGCAGCTCTAGTGCTCCAGGCGGCAGCTCTTCCCTCAGAGCTATTCAGCTCACTGGACGGTTCTTTCCTAACCCAGATACTAGTACCCATCTTTTCCTGATTGTCTCCACCCTGATTTCTTGATTGTCTCTGCCCTGAGTTCCTGATTGGCCCCATCCTGTGATCACCTGATTGAACACCGTAGTTACACCTGACATTGCACTTCCTTTCTTGCGAGATTATTGAGCTCCTAGCCTTTACTCAAGTTCTTCTTGCACCTACTGCTTAACCTGTAAACTATATTGCTGTTCCTGTATACCGACCTCTGGATAATCCTGACTACGCAACCTGCTGATCATTTAACTACTGCTGCTCCCATTTACCATCCTCTGGCTATTCCTGATTAAGCTACCTGCCGGTGCTGCCCCTAGAGGTTGCAATACCACTACTCCAACCCAGCTCAGACCATAACACCCGCTGAACACAACACCCCTCTGCTTTCAAAGTTGTTCCAGGAGATGACCTGCCAAAGAGATCAGCAGGATAAAATCTTGACCTACTTTCGGTCTGTCAACACCCTTTTAAACATCCTGACGTTGGCTGCTCCATTTGCTCCAGCCCAAATTGCAGCAAACTCACCAGTGACTATGCAACCAGAAATCTACACACCATGAGCCGGTCCTCGTTTGTGTGCTCCACCACAATATGTCGGAGATCCCAAGCAATGCTGTGGGTTCATCAATCAGTGCTCACTGCACTTTGAACTTGTGGCTTAAAAGTTTCCCTCTGATCGAGGCAAAGTGGCATTTCTGATGTCCCACCTAGGAGAGGCACTCACATGGCTGAACTGCTTTAGGGAAAGAGGGGACCCTGTGACTTTGGATCTGCAGTCCTTCCTAGGGACGATCCACAAGGTCATTGACGCGCCGGCCCTGTCACCTATGCTGCACCCTCTCTCCACAAACTGCGACACCGTAAGTCTGATTGTGGGTCAATTTGTAATCTGGTTCCATGCCCTGTCTTCCAAACTTGGTTGAAACAATGAGGCGCTAGTAACCACCTTGTGGAAGGGATTGTCTGAAAAAATTAAAGACGAACTGCCTGATCAAGACATCCCCGCTACTCTAGATGACCTAATTTCCCTGGCTATCTACAGTGACCTCAGCTTCCAGGAATGCTCCAAAGAGACGACGTGTGAGAGAAAACCGCTTTGTCTAACTTTGTCTTTCCAGAGGCCACTCATTCCTCAGCTGTCCATGTCAACTGTCTTCTCTAAACCTATACAGGTCGACTGTGGTAAGCTGGCCAAGCAATGGCAGGAGATTCAAGGGATTGTGCTACTTGAGTGGTAGCATATGACACCACCTTATCCGCTCTTGTCCCAAGAAGTCAGGAAAATCCGAAGCCTAGGCTTTGTTGGAGAGGCTATCTTAGGCAAAAATAATTCCTCTCTACCATTGACTCTGTCCATATTTGTGGCAAGTGAAGATACCCGGTTCACTGAGATTGCCTACCTAGATTCCGGATTGGCAGGAAACTTCATATAGCAGGCCATGGTGGATTGGTATCAGATTCCCGTCCGACGCCTTCAGAGTCCTTTGATGGTGTCATCTGTCAGTGGAAGGGACCCATTGGAAGTCATTCATTTGCTTTTTGAGCAGGTGCAGCTTTGGGTAGGAATTCTGCATATAGAGAGGACATGCTTTTTATGTGCTTCCTAGACTATCTCATTCTCTGCTCATGGCCTGCCATGGTAACGTCTCCACAAACCTTTCCTAGACTGGAGATCCGATGAAGTGTTTTTTTGGGGACAGTCTTGCCATGAGAGGTGTCTAGTCCCTATTCATCCAGTTCGACCGCCAGTGACTCTGTCTAGCTTGCTGAGCCTGCCACACGCTTACTAGTCCTATGTTGGCATCTTTGATAAGATGGAAGTAGAGACATTACCTCCACACAGGTTGTATCTACCCTCTGTCTCAGGCTGATACTCAAGCCCACTTCTTAAAGAGACATAACATGAACTCTGGATGTGTCCTCAGCCAATAGCTGTGAGGCGCTAAGTATTTAAGGCACCTTCCTCAGTAGGGAGGTGCTTGAGCAACATCAGTGTTTAGTTTGTCTGCAAGCTGCTAAGTCTGTTGTCAGGTCCTTGTTCTCATATCCATCCTGTTTCTCTGAATCTAAACAGTTCTGCCTTCCTGAACCATCTAGTATGAACCAGCACCAGTACCTGAGTCTGTCCTGTGTTCCTGAACCCGCTCTGTCTGAACCTTTCCAGTATCAATTCTGTTTTTCAGACATACAGCATGCTTTGATCAAGAGTACCAGATCCTGACCTGCCTTGGACTCAGAGTCCACACCTGCATTCGTGATCCTTAAGGTCAGCTGCTGCAGTAAAGGGTACTGCCTTGGAGTTTTACCTGGCAGCTACCTGCAGCTCAAGCCTAACCTCACCAGCAGAGGTTCTCGTGAAAACCAGGTAGTCGCTTATTTACGCCCCTCCAGGTTAAGCACGGTCCGTGGCGCAGTGGGCCCACACCCACCAGCATGACAGTTGTCACGAACTTAGTCAGGAATTTGCAGCTCTCTGGTGCCCCCTTACACCGCTGACCAATAAGGGTATTGACAAAGGTTAGGAAAATGAGTGCAGCTGCTCTAATCTATGTTGAATATTGCGGCACGTGATGTGTCGGGATGTATATATACCACCAGTTCCTGACAGGAACATATATATAATTCGATCCAGTCACCATCAAGTCTTCAACACCACATAAATATGAAAACTATGCTGCACCACCGACCTCTTGAAGGTGGATCGGACACCCATTTGTTAACGTGGCAGATCGCTCATAGAACAAGAAGAACAAAGCTAGCAAATTTATAATTTTATTCCGGAAGAATCGGCAGTGTTTACAAAAGATACAAATGATATTATAGAAGAGACAAAATACTAATATGTACAAACAGTTATGAAATAAAAGGCATAAAAATACGAAACTTACTAAATCTCAGTCACAGGTATGACGTGTCGATAAAGAAGAGGAGTGATCCCAAAGAAATGATCCAGTACCCCAGCATGGTGTCAGCTGTCTCTCCGGGCTCTGAATAAATGCCACAGATGGACGTTCCTGGTTTATGCTTCGGCCATACTCCCTCTTTGCTGACCTCACATCCGGGCTGTTTTCTGGGAGGCATACAGATCTCGAAAGTTATCAATAACTCCTTTTCATTATATCTTTGGGCTGGAAGCTCACAGGCCAAAGATATTGGCATTATTTTTTCCCTTGCGGTTTTACTGTTTTTTAGAGTCCACACACGGTATGTCTGATTTGCTGGTGGGCAGAAATTAATTTCCCAGGTTTCTGATAGCCCTAAATGCCGCAAAACGCTGCCATGCGTAACCCCAAGTGTCCAGATCCTGGAAATCTAATCTTCAGGTTTCTGGGATTAATGTGTATTATTGAATTTGACTTGGAGTGTTTTGCTTAAAAGACAAAGAGTTTTTTGGAGGGAAAATGCATTCAGCTCTGCTAGTGCTGGCAGGAAATAAACTCAGCATCCAACCGACCATTTCCTGAAGGGGGTGGAAATTCACGGAGCGAGAGGCTGTAATGTAGGATTTGGTCCTACAGAAACCAATGGTGGGAGGAGTAGTAGGCCAGCTCTGGTTATGTCCCCAGAACCCTGGAATATAATTCATATTTTTCTTGACAACAGTTATTATGCTATTCAGATAATATTCCGATAATTATATAACATTCTGGTGAGGATAATATTCTATACGGCTAATATGCGGGTAAGGATATGTTACTATAGAGGTAACATCCAGGTGACATGTAGGTATTGATTTATCAGAAAAGAAGTGGCAGCGACAATAAGAATATATCGATATCTAATAAATGATCTGAAGCGAGGCTGGTAGGTTGTCTTTACCGCTGATGTCAGTCGCAGTCATTGACGTTTAGGATTAGGGTCAGGGTGACGTCGAGCTCCAGGAGAAATCAGGGTTAGATGTAGAATTAGGGTCAATAATGGGGTAGGAATTAGTGTTGAGCATTCCGATACCGCAAGTATCGGGTATCGGCCGATATTCGCGTTATCGGACTTTAGATACTTGGTTCCGATATTTTCCATATATCGTATACCGGAATCGGAAGTTCCCATAATTCTTTGAGAGGCAATGTGATTTTAGTCAGCCAATGAGGAATCCTACGAAGTGTGGGCACATCCTGTGATGCTGCGGTCATCTTAACTAATGGCATGGCTGTGATTGGCTGCTGAAATGATGTCAGAATGCACTATAAAAGGCGCCGCAGCCATTTTAGCGTCACTGTGCTGTGAACTCAGTTAGGGACAGAACGCTGCTGTGCTGACTCTGAGGGACAGTTAGATATTGCGATTTTGTGTACTACTGTGTCTTGAGGCAGGCTAGTTTACCAACCGCTGTGTAAAGCTTCATTTTGCCAGTGTTGTTTTAACAGCTCTGTGCAAGGTGTGTGTGTGACAGTGCAGGTGACGCTGCAGTTTGCTCTGCATCCACCGCTGTTTGTAGGCATCTGCACGTGTCACTTTTTTTTTTTTTTTTTTATTTTATTTAGTGGAATTGGTGCAGCTCCATTATATTAGAAAAAAAATCAAATCTATTAGTGTGACGTGCTTCCATCCGTATACAATACATTGGTTGCAAACACTATAGAACTACACAAAGGAGCTTTTCACAGATAGTGAATAGTTGTGTTTCAGTGTTCACTTCAGTCTGTGTTTTTTACTTTTTTGAGTGCAGATCACGCTCCAGTTACATGTTCAAGCACTGCTGCTTGTACTCTGCTGAGCGTGTCTCAGTGGCTCATCCTTTTCATTTATCTCCAATTGGTTCTGCTACATTCCATTTAAAATAAATCTAATCTATTAGTGTGACGCGCTTCCATCCGTATACAATACATTGGTTGCAAACACTATAGAAGTACAGAAAGGAGCTTTTCACAGATTGTGGACAGTTGTGTTTCAGTGTTCACTTCAGTCTGTGTTTTTTACTTTTTTGAGTGCAGATCACGCTCCAGTTACATGTTCAAGCACTGCTGCTTGTACTCTGCTGAGCGTGTCTCAGTGGCTCATCCTTTTCATTTATCTCCAATTGGTTCTGCTACATTCCATTTAAAATAAATCTAATCTATTAGTGTGACGCGCTTCCATCCGTATACAATACATTGGTTGCAAACACTATAGAAGTACAGAAAGGAGCTTTTCACAGATTGTGGACAGTTGTGTTTCAGTGTTCACTTCAGTCTGTGTTTTTTACTTTTTTGAGTGCAGATCACGCTCCAGTTACATGTTCAAGCACTGCTGCTTGTACTCTGCTGAGCGTGTCTCAGTGGCTCATCCTTTTCATTTATCTCCAATTGGTTCTGCTACATTCCATTTAAAATAAATCTAATCTATTAGTGTGACGCGCTTCCATCCGTATACAATACATTGGTTGCAAACACTATAGAAGTACACAAAGGAGTAGCCTTTCACAGATTGTGGACAGTTGTGTTTCAGTGTTCACTTCAGTCTGTGTTTTTTTACTTTTTTGAGTGCAGATCACGCTCCAGTTACATGTTCAAGCACTGCTGCTTGTACTCTGCTGAGCGTGTCTCAGTGGCTCATCCTTTTCATTTATCTCCAATTGGTTCTGCTACATTCCATTTAAAATAAATCTAATCTATTAGTGTGACGCGCTTCCATCCGTATACAATACATTGGTTGCAAACACTATAGAAGTACACAAAGGAGTAGCCTTTCACAGATTGTGAACAGTTGTGTTCAGTGTTCACTTCAGTCTGTGTTTTTTACTTTTTTGAGTGCAGATCACGCTCCAGTTACATGTTCAAGCACTGCTGCTTGTACTCTGCTGAGCGTGTCTCAGTGGCTCATCCTTTTCATTTATCTCCAATTGGTTCTGCTACATTCCATTTAAAATAAATCTAATCTATTAGTGTGACGCGCTTCCATCCGTATACAATACATTGGTTGCAAACACTATAGAAGTACAGAAAGGAGCTTTTCACAGATTGTGGACAGTTGTGTTTCAGTGTTCACTTCAGTCTGTGTTTTTTACTTTTTTGAGTGCAGATCACGCTCCAGTTACATGTTCAAGCACTGCTGCTTGTACTCTGCTGAGCGTGTCTCAGTGGCTCATCCTTTTCATTTATCTCCAATTGGTTCTGCTACATTCCATTTAAAATAAATCAAATCTATTAGTGTGACGTGCTTCCATCCGTATACAATACATTGGTTGCAAACACTATAGAAGTACAGAAAGGAGCTTTTCACAGATTGTGGACAGTTGTGTTTCAGTGTTCACTTCAGTCTGTGTTTTTTACTTTTTTGAGTGCAGATCACGCTCCAGTTACATGTTCAAGCACTGCTGCTTGTACTCTGCTGAGCGTGTCTCAGTGGCTCATCCTTTTCATTTATCTCCAATTGGTTCTGCTACATTCCATTTAAAAAATCTAATCTATTAGTGTGACGCGCTTCCACCCGTATACAATACATTGGTTGCAAACAATATAGAAGTACACAAACGGGCCTTTCACAGCTACTGAGCATGGGTTTTTAATTTTTAACTAAAATATGTATTTTTTCAAATGACACAAATATAAGTAATGTTGAAGAGGAATAGTCCTACATCCATTGTTTGCACAATATTACAGGTGTACATCATGTCCCTTAATCAACAATGTATTATATATTTACTTGTATGCTTTTATTTAAAAGCCAAGAACACAGAAGGATAACCTTCGCACTGCAGCTGTTGTCAAAGTTCAACCCACATTATGCACTTCCAACATTGCAGCATTTGAGGCATGATGTGAGTTGGATTGGTCAAAGTTATGGAGTGAGAAGGTTCACCATCAGTACCCTATAGCATAAGTATGCTTTTGTGTTAGCATTTGTGTTAGACATGTGGATATCTGCCATAATATGTCACAATTATTTAGTTACAGATTTGTTACCAACACTAATCATTGAATGGTTTTAAATTTGACGTTTCACTTGTTTACAGCTTAGAAATAAGGGTGTAGCCTGATATCTATGTGTAGCACTAGCCACTTTAACATGTCATGTTTTTTTTAAACATGTGTAGCTAGGTAGCAGTAATTTTTGCCGGACACACAGCAGGGGAACAGCAGGCGTTACTGAACCCCACTATTACTATAGCTTGTGTATTGGTCTGTGGACACGACACTTCTGAGCAGCAACTGGCAGTGTTGTAGCCCAGGGAGTAGAGCTCAGGTGGTAGAAAGATGAACATAACAGGAGACATGGAAAACGTTGCCAACCAGTTAGTTAATCTGAAACCGGACAGGCAAATTCAGGCGAGATCCATGCCTAGTTCATTTTCAGAAAAGTAAGCCGTTCTACATTATCGTAGGATAGTCGCATGCAACGGTCTGTTAGTACACCACCTGCAGCAGTAAAGACGCGCTCCGATAATACACTGGCAGCAGATCAAGCCAGCACCTCCAATGCATACTGGCTAAGCTCTGGCCATGTATCCAGCTTAGAGTCACAAAACTTGAATGGGGAAGAGCCATCTGGGAGTACACTGAGAGGGCAAGACATGTAGTCTGTCACCATCTTACGGAAATGTTGCCTCCTGCTGACTGGAGCCGTCTCGGATGGTGTAGACATTGGTGGCGCTGCCACAAAACTTCGACACATTTGGAACATACTGTTCTTGCCCTGTGCAGAGGCGCTGCTTGTGCTCCCTCTTGTTGCAGAGCTGTCTCCACTGCCTCGACGCACAGAGCTGCTTTGTAAATCAGTAGCAGCAGCAGTGCTCTCGGCTGGAATGGAGAACATTATGGATTGCACCAGTGTGTCTTGGTACTTCCGCATTTTACGCTCCCGGTTCAACGGTGTGATGAGGCTTTGTAAGTTGTCCCGGTAGCGAGGGTCTAGGAGGGTGTACACCCAATAATCAGACGTGGTGTGAATGTGTTCGATGCGGCGGTCGTTTCTCAGCCACTGCAGCATGAAATCAACCATGTGCTGCAGACTCCCAACTGGCCAAGAAACGTTGTCCCCTGCAAGAGGCGTCATCTCCGCCTGCTGTGCATCACCCCACCCTTGGTCTACATACTGACTAGAGCATTGTCTACCTCCCTCTGGAGCGATGTCTTCCTCCTCCATTGACTCCTCCTCATCCTCCTCACAAAGTCCTTCAAATACATATAAATTTACAAAATTTAAAACTCAAAATTTAAAAACTTTGTATCATAATTCTGTAACATCAGTTTATGGAAACACAATAGCATTACAAAAGGATAGACAAAAAATGTACATTATGTGCTTTGTAAATACATTAAAAGTTTGTAATGGTTATGAAAATATAGACAGCGACTCTGGAGGTTCAATTGTTGATACAGCATGGTACTTTGAAAGTCCTCCAGCCCTTTGTGAGGAACCACGTTGCGCTGACTGTCCAGAAGGTGATGGAATTTGTGACTCCTCATCCTCCACCTCTTCCAAAACCTCATGCCTTAGTGCTTGCAGTGTTTTTTGAAGCAGGCAGATAAGGGGGACAGTCAGGCTGACTAGTGCATCATCTGCACTCGCCATCCGCGTTGACTCATCAAACGCACGCAAAACGTGGCAGATGTCCTTCATAGAGTCCTTCGCCACTCATTACACTGGCAGTGGCTGCCCATTCATTATAGGATCCAATTCTAATTACTGGTTCTCACCAACAAAGCTCTCCACAGCGCAGCACCCCCCTACATCTCCTCCCTTATTTATATTTATCGGCCTAACCGACTGCTGCACTCTGCAAACGACCTTCGACTAACCTCTGCACTAATCCGTACCTCCCACTCCCCAACTCCAAGACTTCACCCGCGCTGCGCCAATCCTCTGGAATGCTCTACCCCAAGAAATTAGGACTATCCGCAATTTGGATGGTTTCAGGCGCTCCCTCAAAACACATTTGTTCACAGTGGCCTATCACATTCACTAATCAAAGTCATTCTATGTGTAATTCTGTGTGTGTAGCCCATTCACTATCTCCATGCATCCCTCACTTCCTTAAAATGGCTGGACCATCATTGTAAAAACACCATTGTATATAAACACCTGTACTTTGTATCTCCCACACCTCATTGTAGATTGTAAGCTTTCACCAGCAGGGGCGGCTGATTTTGCTTTAATTATTGTATTGTTAACGTTGTTACTTATGACTTGTGTTTTGAAACTGTTAAACTGTAAAGCGCTGCGGAATATTATGGCGCTATATAAATAAATAATATTATTATTCTTATTATAGAGGCCCAGTCAGTAGTGGTGAAGTGTGAACGGCGCAAATTGCGAGTTGACTGCGCCTGATGCAGCTGATACTCCATTACTGTTGGCTGCTGCTCACACAACCGCTCCAACATATGTAACGAGGAATTCCACCTGGTGGGTACGTCACATATGATGCGATGTTCATGAAGGTGAAATCTGCGTTGCAGAGCTGCAATCAGCGATCTGGCCATGCTGGAACGTCGCAAGTGAGCGCACTCTAGGCGGACCTTGTGCAGCAGTGCATCAAGATCCGGATAGTCCCTCAAAAACTCTGCACGACCAAGTTGAGCACATATGACAGACATGGTATGTGAGTGAGGTTGCCAAGGCCCAGAGCTGACACCAGATTTCGGCCATTGTCACACACTACCAAGCCTGCCTGTAGATTCTCTTCCAAAAACCACACGTCGCTCTCCTGCTTTATGGCATTACAGAGCTCCTGCGCTGTGTGGCTAAGATTCCCCATGGAAATTAATTTCAGGATGGCCTGTTGACATTTGGACACGGCTGTGCTCATATCGGTCGCAACAGGTAAACGTTCACGGGTCCATGTGGAGGTAGACCGTGACGGCTCCTGCAGCGATGATTCTGAGGAACTGGAATAGGAGGAGGAATCAATGTGTACAGACTTGATTCCTGCAATCCTTGGAGTTGGCAGAACACGTACAGCGCCACTCGCAAGATCAGTACCCGGCTGCACAACATTGACCCAATGGGCAGTGAGGGAAAGGTATTGTCCCTGGCCATGGGTGTTAGAACCCTCTTGTTAGGTTTTGTTTCAGTTTGCTGGTCACATGACCTTTTTTCCCTATTTAGTCTGGCTCCGCCCTTCTGGCTTTGCTTGACTTCATTGTATTATCTACTGTTAAGCTAGCCGGGTGCTTAGGTGCCTTAATCTGTCAGTTTTGCTTGATGTTAGGATCACAAAGTATTTATTTTTCTGTTTAATTATCCATGCTACAATTTATGTTAGGAGGTGTCCACCTTTTCTCACAGTCCCTAGATCTTGTAGGGATTACTCCCTCGCAACTATAGGTCTTCGTTCACACTAGATGAGGACTTTAGCGGGTCTGGTCGCAGGATCAGGTTCCCCGTTACATCGTAGGGATTCAGCTTAGTTGTATTGTAGGGACAGAATTCCCTTCTTTCCTTACTGGTTGTAGCAGATCATAACAATGGGTACTGGTCCACGCATCGGTGGTCAGGTGGACCTTGCTACTGAGGGCTTTTAGTAGCGCATGTTTAATTTTTCCCTCAACATGCTTTTGCAGACCAGGGACGGCTTGCCTGCTGAAATGAAATCGGCTTGGCACATTGTATTGTGGGATTGACAATGATATTCAGTTACGGAAACTGTCTGTCTCCACCAGCCTGAATCACAGCATTTCAAGGGACAGGAGTTTTGCAATGCCAGCATTCAGAGCCTGTGCTCGTGCATGGTTTGCGGAGTATGGCCATCTTTTATCCCATGCCTGTGCTACCGCTGGCTGTTTTGTGGCCTGGGAGTGTGAGGATGACAGGGAACTTGCTGCTGTGTGTGGAATAACAGTTTGTCTCTGGACAACAGTGGCCGAGGTTCTTCCATGGCGATCCTGTGAGGAAGCATAACCAGCTGTGTGTGAGCTCGATGAAGAGGCTTCAACACAACCTGAAGATGTAGGTGCTGCTGTAGGTTGGCCTACATCTCTAGTGTGTCTTTGTAACTCAACTACGTGCTTTGTCCGCACATGTTTCCACATATTTGTGGTATTGAGGTGACTGACACTTTTAGCTATTTTTAATTTTTAATTACACAGCTTGCATTTCACATAGCAAATATCATGTGCAAGTGTGTGAAAAAAGGACCACGCAGTGCAAGTCCTGGGAGCGCACGTTTTGACTTTTGGAAGACAACTGCTCCGAACAGGTGCCAAACTGGAGGCTACAGGCAACCGAGTCTGCAGCCTAACTCTCCCTCCTGTTTGTACCGTTGGGGCAATGTCTTCCTCTATCTTCCTTCTATCACTAACCATTTCTCTAGGCCTCTCCCAGCTTTCAACCAAAGTACTGGTTCTCACCCACAAAGCTCTCCACAGTGCAGCACCCCTCCTACATCTCCTCCCTCATTTCTATCTATCGGCCTAACCGACTGCTGCGCTCTGCAAACGACTTTCGACTAACCTCTGCACTAATACGTACCTCCCACTCCCGACTCCAAGACTTCTCCTGCTCTACGCCAATCCTCTGGAATGCTGTACCCCAAGAAATTAGGACTATCCACAATTTGCATGGTTTCAGGCGCTCCCTCAAAACACATTTGTTCAGAGCGGCCTATCACATTCACTAATCAAAGTCATTCTATGTATTCTGTGTAAGTGTGTGTGTGTCTCTAGCCCATTCACTATCTCCATCCCTCAGTCCCTTAAGATGGCTGGAACATCATTGTAAATGCACCATTGTATATAAACACCTATACTTTGTATCTCCCCCATCTCATTGTACATTGTAAGCTGTCACGAGCAGGGGCGACTTATTTAGCTTAAATTATTGTATTGTTAACATTGTTACTTATGACTTGTGTTCTGAAACTGCTAAACTGTAAAGCGCTGCGGAATATGATGGCGCTATATAAATAAATATTATTATTATTCCTCTGAGCTGCTCCCACCACCTTCCTGTTCTTCATGCCATGTTGGGTCTTGGACCTCATCATCTCCACTACCCTCTTCCAACACCTGCTGTTGGGTGGTCTGGCCAGCACCATGCTCAACAGAAACTGGCACCTGGGTCTCATCATCATCATCAGATGCGTTCTGCGGTGTGCTGACCATCGGCACTGTCTCACCCGCCTCTTCAGATTCAGAGAGACACAGCTGTTGCGCATCACTGCATACTCCCTCTTCACATTACAGAATGCTGCTTGGCTGGGCCCCTGTTTGCAAGCCAATAGATTCTGAGAACAGAAGCAGACACTCAGCTGGCTCCTGTACAGAACTCTCTGACTGCCTGGGCAATTTGCCAGGCGGTGAAGAGACAGATGGTTGCCCAACAGTGCTGTGGTCCTGAGAGGAGGTGGAAGCAATTGAAGTCGATGCATTGGCTGACATCCAAACAACAACGGCTTCAATTTGTTCTTCCCGCAGCAGGGGGGTACTCCGAGCTCCTACAAAAGTGCGCATAAAGGAACGCTCACGGCCCGGGGAAAACTGGTGGATGCTGTGTCACTGGGGGCCGCAGCAGCCACAGAATCCCCACGTCCTCTCCCTGAAGAAACTCCACGACCACGTGCCTTACTCCCTGCCTTCTTCATCTTGGTAGATTGATAAAGAAAGTCTGAAAAGTTATAAGGTCTAAGTGTGGTTATTCCGCAGAGACTGCAGTGAACACTGCACACAACTGTTCACTACCCAATGCGTCTCAGCAGGAAGGCAGTCTGTGCGTCAAAACAAAGGCACAAGCATACATCCATGTACCCTGTTTATAAAGCTATATAAAAAAAATTATGTAGTAGTGACGCACACTTTATTGAGGTACAGTATTACATCGCCATTCACCATCTGTGGCTATGCAGTCTCATCTATATATACCTTATCTATCTGTTGTCATGCTTCCAAGTCCACAGTCAGCCATAAATAGCAATTTTCACTATGCACTTTTTAAAGGTTATGTTTGTTAATAAAAATGATTATTGCCACATATTATGAGTATTACATGATGGAAATTGTATAATTTTGTATAAAATATTTAGGGACATTATTCAGCAAATGGAACATTTTAGTAATATCACAGATAACTTGTAATGCTGATGATGTTTTGAAGTCAGACATTCATTGTCTATACAATAAAAATGGTGTACATACTGTTACTTATCCATCATTAATGGATTCAGATATGTACTTGTATGCTTTTATGTACAACCATATAGCAGATTCCTTAACTAATTTATTTTGTGGTTTGCATTGCTGTTCAACATGTTAATGTATGTGTTTATGTTTGTCAATTCTTTATTTATCTAGATATTAGTTTAAATGAAATCATCATCTTATGGTAGTAAAGGTTATCTTTCTCTTGTTTGAAGTATAGACATTTAAAATTGACAGGTAACAAGGAAATTACTTGATCTAGTATTTAAACATCCTCCTTGACCCTGGGCTCCAACACCGCCAGTTGTTGCTCGGAAGTGCTGTTAGCACAGTCAACACTTGCTCCTGTGTTACTGGGTTCAGTAACGTCAGCTGGTCCTCGGTTGTGCCATTGGCTCTTTTCCTTCTGCTGCCCCTCCGGGTTCCAGTACCGTCAGCTGGTTCTCCGCAGTGCCTTTGGCCTAGGTCCTCCATGTCGGTATCCGAGTTCCAGCAACGTCTGCTGGTCCTTGGTAGTGCTTTGGAGCACAGGTACCTCCTGCTTAGTAACCGTGTCCCAGTAACGTCAGCTGGTCCTCGGTTGTGCCATTGGCTCTTTTCCTTCTGCTGCCCCTCCGGGTTCCAGTACCGTCAACTGGTTCTCCGCAGTGCCTTTGGCCTAGGTGCCTCCATCTCGGTATCCGAGTTCCAGCAACGTCTGCTGGTCCTTGGTAGTGCTTTGGAGCACAGGTACCTCCTGCTTAGTAACCGTGTCCCAGTAACATCAGCTGGTACAAGATTGTGCTACAAATACAAGATACGGAACAAGAGACACAAGAACAATAAGCAGAAGATCTAAAAGCAGAAGAACATGAAGTATAAGACCAAAATGAAGAGCAAAATATATGCTCTAAATTCTAAGCAGAAGAAGACTAAGCAGTGTATGGGGGTGAGTCCGTTCCTCCTCGTGGTGCCCCTGGAAAATGCCTGCTGCTGCAGGCTAAACTGAACACGGACAAATACTGTTGTAATTTAAATCTTTTGTGACAGCAAGAACGGAAGGATGAAAAATTCATACTTTGACAGATTACAAGTACAGGATTCTCTGTCACAAATAAGAATATGATGAAGAAGATGAAGCAGAATATGAATAAGAATAATAGTTTAATAAGAAGAATATGAGTAATGTTAACAAAGATGAATAGCAAGAAGTTTAAGAAGAAGATAAAGAAGGTGAAGATGAAGAATAATTTGATGAAAAAGATGATGCTGCAGAAGATTATGAAGGAGAAAGTGTGTGAAAAGTTAAAAAGGTGAAGATGAAGAGCATGGAAGTTGTGTAATATACATATTTGCCAAAATATAAAAAACGTTAACATTGTCAATTTCTTCGTCAATCCGAACATCTTTAAAAAAAAAAATATTTATGCTATTCCATTTGATTGGGTTAAACATCTATGCCTTTAATGTCTCCTCAACCTTCCCCAATACATTCTACATTACTCTTTCTTGTTTTCCTTCATGTACAATTAACCAACAAGGCAAGAATGGGTTTTTT
Source organism: Oophaga sylvatica (assembly GCA_033576555.1). Taxonomy (NCBI): domain Eukaryota; kingdom Metazoa; phylum Chordata; class Amphibia; order Anura; family Dendrobatidae; genus Oophaga; species Oophaga sylvatica. The sequence goes on from JARQOD010000271.1 coordinate 149,497, forward strand.
TTAATTTCGATATTTTGTTCCCATAGACTTACATGGGACTTCCGGTATCGGTATCGGGTATCGCCGATATTTTAGTGATATCGGCGATACCATTCCGATTCCGATACTTTAGGATATCGGAAAGTATCGCTCAACTCTAGTAGGAATCACTAGTTCACTATTATGTGGCTATGGATCAGAGCTCGGGTTAGGATCACCGTTAAGTCCGTAGTTCCCAGATGCGTCACGGTTGGGAGAAGGGTTAGTGGTAAAATCAGAGGCTTAGGGTGAAGATTTAGGATATGACTGTGGTCATCATATTACTACAGGTCACATTTTGAGGGTCTGAGACCCCCAGGTTATGTTCTTGGATTAGTTAGTATATGCAGAAATCTTCATCCCACAACATGATCCGGTTACTCTTTCCCGGTCACTTTTTCCCCCACTGTGTTTGGTGAATTTCTCTTTTATCTTTTCATATCTACATATATTGAGGAAAGCAATGTTCAGACTTACGGAGGTTCGTAATTACAGACCAGTAGATGGATATTCGAGTCATCAAATCCTTCAACTTTTTCACAAAATTTCTCTCCACAACCGACACGCTCCGTATGAGCCCAGACCATCTAAGACATAAAGGAAAGGCATGAAGGAAGGTTAGGAAGACTTAGACAGATCCACAAAACTGAGAGGAGACGACATGAAAATGCAGAGTGTCCTGACTTCAGCATTAGAGGGAACCTGTCACCAGGTCTGTCCAATATGAGATATGGCCATCACCTTTCAGCCCCATGTGACAGCATTCTATAATGCTATATATGAGCCTTCAACCCGTCCTGCAAGACAATCAAAAGACCTTTTATTGTATTCACCTGCGGGTTGTCCTCGGAGTGTTGCTGGTCTTTGTCCCGCATCTCTCTCCATGAAATGAAATCCTTCTTGCTTTGTGTGGATGACGCGTCCTTATGTCATCCACACAGTGTTCCTGGCAACGCTTACTGTGTAGTGTGGTGTAGTGACTCATGCGGCAGCTAGGGGGCGCTGGATATGCTGCTCAAGTTATGCATGGAGGCGTGAGATGGATGGGAAAACAGTCCCTGGCATGGTTATAAATGGCAGGTATGTGTCGCAGAGCTCCTCTGCGCTGTAAGCCAGTAATGTTGTTATGGGACTTGTAGTCCTACAAGAGTCCTGTTATTGTCTAGGGTGGCTTTGCAGGGTTAGCTTGTGAGCTGGGTGGGACTTGCTAACCACACATACACCGCCCCCTGGTGGTGGTATAATGAATGTTGCATACTGGTGGCTGTAGGTGTGGTGAAGGATCTGTGATGAGGTCATGAACAGGTGACCAGACCATGTGCTCCATACCTTAGCTGGGGGAGTGGCTACAGGTATGAAAGGCAGTGTTTGGCACATGGTGAGAGAGTATGAGTCTGTCTGAGACTGGGAAGTGTCTCAAGGGATTCTGTCTGAAACAGCGTGAGGAGATTCTGGAGGCCTGTGTGTTGGACGGTCCTGTGATGGATGTCCTGAATAGCCCATTGAGAGGCCAGGTGTCTGCCTGAGGGTCTGGACTGTCAGGTGGCCTGGTGGGCAAGGATGGTGATCCAGGTAGGTGTTATGATTTGGTAGCTGAGGAGAGCAGGCAAAAACGGCAATACACCAGAGAGGTTGGAATCTATGAGATTGCAGTACCCTGACTAACCACCACAACTAGAGGCAGCCGTGGAGCGTTCCTACGTTGATCCTAGATGCCTCGTCACAGCCTGAGAGATTAACTACACCTAAAGATAGAAAGAGGAAAGCTATCTGCCCCGGAGCAGATCCCCAAAGAACATAGGAAGCCCCCAAACATGTAATGGGGGTTAGACAAGAGGAAATACAGACACAGAAAGAAAATAGTATGAGCAAACGTTGGGGCCCAATCTGCCTAGAAAGAAAAGGATAGGAAGGACACTTACTGCAATCCAAAAAACCCTAAAAAAATACCAACTCACTAATTGCAAAAACACCTGAGATCACACGACCTCTACCACCTAAATCAGTTCTCTTGTGTAACAAAACTAAGCCGCAGCCACTGAAAAAACTGTAAAAGGCAAATGAACAAACAACAGTGGCTCCAGCGGAACTGAGAGGGAGCCCAAGCCCCCCGGGGGTTGGGGGGGAACCTGGCTAACCCCACAGAAATGCAGAGAAATATGCAAATGGTAAGCACAAAAACAAAAAACAGAAAATATCTTATCTGATAGCAGGAGAAGAGGCAAGACTCAGCAAGCTTCCAAGTGAACCAGGAACCACAGTTGAGACAAGAACAATTGATCACCGGCAACCATGATGGGAGGGAACCTCCCTTATATCCAGCCAGTCTGTGATTCTTGATTGCCAATCCTCATTGAATGGTTCAATACTGTTTGTAACCACCAGAGGGAGCTTCTGCTCACAATTCATTTCTAAAACATTCACAACAGTACCCCCCTTGAGGAGGGGTCACCGAACCCTCATTTGTGCAACCAGGTCGGTCAGGATGAGCTCTGTGATACGCACGGATCAGTCTCCTAGCATGGATGTCCGAAGCAAATGTGTCGACCCGCCACCACAATTGTGGGTTACCAGGGCAATGGGGTACTCAGAGCCGAGCCCATGGAAGTCTATGGGATTTGTCACAGGTAGCTGTGGCTCGGTCTGTGGCCCTGGCGGTCTGGCGTATGTTGGGGATATATTTACAGGGGATAGATTTATATACAGTTCGTGACGCCACCTGTAGTCTTCTGGTAATTTGTACCAGCGCTGCTGTAGATCTCTGAGGGGATGGTGAGGCAGCTAGATGTCAGGTCCCCTACAGGTGGGACTGGTCCCTCAAAGTCTATGAAGTTAGTGAAGTCGGGTGCAGATAAATAACACAGTCTCACACGGTCAGCGTCTTTCCATACCTTTACTTGTAAGATGTTCAGGCAGGTCCCAGGGAGGCTGATCCAAGGAGAATGTATTTTGAGATAGCAGCTGGACAAGTTAGGGGCCTCCTTTACTTTCAACACGATGAGTACAACCAGCCTGAAGCGTAGTTCCCTCTATAACTCCAGCTATTCCATAGCTGTACCGCCCAGTCAGTTTTGTGGTAGGAGCCTTCCTGTGAGAGAGCTGAATTCCTATCTTGTCCTGCAGAGACTCAAGGTCCTCACTCCCCCTGACCCAGTTACGTACTGACTATTTGGGGCTGTTTGCCGCGACCTAAGGTCCGGTAAATCCCTGGTTTTCTTACCACTATGCTTGAAGCTAATAGTGATCCTTCGGTCCCCAGTGACCGGTTACAATGTGCAGGACTTCTTCAATCCAAAAGCACTTTCCAAATATTCCTTTCCACTGTGCCTTTCGCCTTGTCCGCGCTTGTAGCATAAACACTCACACTTGCAAAAAGTCGTATAATCACTCCCTTCTTCTCTTCCTTCAGAGTTAGTTACCAGATTCTCAGTTATCCACTAGGCAGGAGCACGTCTCTGAACCTTTCACTGTCCTTGGGACAGGTGACTGAAGTATTTCTGTACTAAGCTCTTCTTTCTTTATCAGTGTCTTCAAGTGAGGTACAGCTCTGACCAGGCTGAGGTGATCTATATCTTTCCCTTACTGGCCTCCACTTGCTGAACTGCTGCAGAACCAGGCTGGACTGCTTCCTCCCTCCAGGTCCCAGCTAGACTCCACACGTCTGCTCTGTCCGAAGACAGGAAACTGACTACTAAAATCACTCAACAAATACACACTCCGACCACTCCCTCACAAATTACTACACTACCCTAAGGGTGTGTCTAGTGTATGTTGAGTGAATGGGTATTGAGCATTGAACTGCTATCTCTCCACACATTCTCCAGGGTACTGCGTGTGCCTAACACCCGGGCTACACACAAACACCCAAGAATTGTCCTCCTGACCATAATCTCTCCACTTAACTAAATACTGGAGTATCCGTCTGGAAAAACGAGAATCCAATATTTTCTCAACCACATACTCCAGATTGCCCTCAAACAAAACAGGGTCAGGAGGCGCAGCCATAGGAAACACTGGCTCGACAAACCTCTTCAATAAGGACTTGTGGAACACGTTATGGATCTTAAATGTCCCCGGAAGAAGTAAACGAAAGGAAACAGGATTAAGAATATCCATGATCTTATAAGGTCCAATGAACCTAGGCTTAAACTTAGGAGATGCAGCTCTCATAGGGATATTTCTTGAGGACAACCAGACCAAGTCCCCCACTTCAAACCGAGGACCATCAGTCCTATGCCGGTTGGCAAACCGCTGGGCCCTCTCCTGAGAGAGGGACAACCTCTCCACTACCTGGTCCCAAATCTGCTGCATACGCTCCACAACAGAGTCAACACCCGGACAGACAGAAGCCTCCATCTGTCCCGAAGAAAATCGAAGGTGAAACCCAAAATTGCAGAAAAATGGAGACATCAAAGTGGCAAAGCTAGCCCTATTATTAAGAGCAAACTCAGCCAAAGGCAAAAAGAGACCCAGTCATCTTGATCAGCAGACACAAAGCATCTCAGATAAGTCTCCAATGTCTGGCTTGTTCTCTCAGTTTGTCCATTGGTCTGAGGATGAAAAGCAGAGGAGAAAGACAATTGAACACCAAGTTTAGAACAAAAGGTCCTCCAAAATCTGGAAACAAACTGGACTCCTCTGTCAGACACAATGTTCTCAGGAATGCCGTGTAACCGAACCACGTGCTGAAGGAACAAAGGCACCAATTCGGAGGAGGAAGGCAACTTAGGTAATGGCTGTTATGTTTCGGTAGCTGAGGAGTGCAGGTAAAAAAGGCAATACACCAGAGAAGTTGGAATCTATGAGATTGCAGTACCCTGACTAACCACCACAACTAGAGGCAGCCGTGGAGCGTTCCTACGTTGGTCCTAGACGCCTCGTCACAGCCTGAGAAACTAACTACACCTAAAGATAGAAAGAGGAAAGCTATCTGCCCCGGAGCAGATCCCCAAAGAACATAGAAAGCCCCCAAACATGTAATGGCGGTTAGACAAGATGAAATACTGACACAGACAGAAAATAGTATGAGCAAACGTTGGGGCCCAAACTACCTAAATAGAAAAGGATAGGAAGGGTACTTACTGCAATCCCAAAAAACCTGAAAAGCACCAACTCTACTAATTTCAAAATCACCTGAGATCACACGACCTCTACCATCTAAATTAGTTCTCTGGTGTAACAAAATCAAAACAGCAGCCACTGAAAAAACTGGAAAAAGCAAAAGTACAAACATCAGTGGCTGAACGAAACTGAGAGGGCAAAAGCCCCGGAGGGGACCCTGAAGGCCCCCACAGAAGTGCAGGACAAAATGCAAAAATCAAGCACAAAAACAAAAAGAAGAAAATGTCTTATCTGTTAGCAGGAGATGCAGACACGACACAGCAGGCTACAAAGGAAACAGGACTCAAGGATTGAGATCAGAGCAATTGATCACCGGCAACCCTGATGGGAAGGCGACTCCCTTATATAAGACCAGTCAGTAACACCTGATTCCCACTCCTCACAATCTTCACTGGACAGTCCAGTACCGCTTGTAACCACCCGAGGGAGCCTCTGCTCAGAACTCATTTCAAGTCCATTCACAACAAATGGCACAAGATGTATCATTTTGGAAAACCTATCACAAATCACCCAGATAACGGTCATTCTCTGAGAAACAGGGAGGTCGGAAATGAAATCCATAGAAATATGGGTCCATGGTCTCTTGGGCACAGGCAATGGCATCAACAAACCACTAGAGCGAGAGCAAGGCTTGGAGCGAGAGCAAGTCCCGCAGGACTGCACAAATTCCCTGACGTCACGAGACAAAGTAGGCCACCAAAAGGACCGACTCACCAAGTCTCTGGTGCCAAAAATTCCGGGATGACCAGCCAACACGGAACAATGAATCTCAGACATCACACTCTTTTTCAACCGGTCTGGGACAAACAATTTCCCAATAAGGCAGTGTTCGGGTTTATCCTCCTGACACCCTTCCAGAGCCAGTCTCAAATTGGGTGAGATGGCGGAAAGAACTACACCCTCTTTCAAAATAACAGCAGGATCAGATAACTCAGGAGAGTCCGCAAGGAAACTCCTCGAGAGGGCATCCGCCTTAACATTCTTAGTGCCAGGAAGAAAGGAAACCACAAAATTAAAACGTTGTGAAAAACAAGGCCCACCTGGCCTGTCTAGGATTAAGTCGCTTGGCTGATTCCAGATAAACCAGATTCTTATGGTTTGTTTGGCTCCCTCCAGCCAATGTCTCCACTCTTCAACAGCCCACTTCATGGCCAATAACTCCCGATTACCCACGTCATAATTAAGTTCAGTTGGAGAAAATTTTAGAGAGAAAAAGGCACAAGGGTTACTTTTAGAGGTCTCAGGATCTCTATGGGACAAAACGGCACCTGCCCCAATTTCAGAGGCATCAACCTCCACCTGAAATGGCAGAGAAACATCAGGCTGCCGTAGAACAGGAGCAGAAGTGAATCTCTGCTTAAGTTCCTGAAACGCAGAGACTGCCTCAGGAGGCCAATTCACCACATCAGAACCCTTTTTGGTCAAATCAGTCAATGGTTTAACAATAACAGAGAAATTACCAATAAATTTATGATAAAAATTGGCAAAACCCAAGAATCTCTGAAGAGCCTTTAATGAAGTAGGTTGGACCCAATCACAGATGGCCTGAACCTTGACCGGGTCCATTTCAATAACAGATGGAGACAAAATGAATCCCAGAAATGAGATCCTCTGTACGCCAAAAAGACAATTTGATCCCTTCACATACAGAGCATTCTCTCTCAAAATCTGGAACACAGTCCGAACATGTTTCACATGAGAGTCCCAGTCATTGGAAAAAATCAAGATATCATCCAAATAAACAATCTGAAATTTATCCACAAAATCCCGGAAAATGTCATTCATGAAGGACTGGAAGACGTAAGGAGCATTAGTGAGCCCAAAGGGCATCACTAGGTACTCAAAATGCCCCTCTAGGGTATTAAACGCCGTCTTCCATTCATCCCCGTGCTTAAGGCGAATAAGGTTATATGCCCCCCTGAGGTCAAGCTTGGTAAACCAAGTAGCACTTTTCACCCTGGAAAACAGGTCAGAAATCAAGGGTAACGGATATTGATATTTCACAGTGATATTGTTCAAGAGACGATAATCAATACACAGCCTTAATGAACCATCCTTTTTGGCCACAAAGAAAAAACCGGCACCCAAGGGTGAAGAGGATGGTCTGATATGACCCTTCTCCAATGACTCCTTCATATAAGACCACATAGCGTCATGTTCAGGTACAGACAAGTTAAAAAAGGCGACCTTTAGGGAATTTACTACCAGGCACTAATTCAATAGCGCAGTCATAGCTCCTATGGGGGGGCAAGGATGCAGATTTACTTTCGCTAAACACATCAGAAAAATCAGTCAAAAAGTCAGGAACATCCTGAGCCTGGGGAGAGGCAGAAAAAACAGGAGTGTTGGCATTAACACATTGGCAGCCCCAACTGGTTACAGACACAGATATCCAATCCAAAACAGGATTATGAGACTGTAACCAAGGGAAACCTAGTACAATAATGTCATGCAGATTATACAGCACCAAAAATTTGCAACTCTCCTGATGATCAGGTTCAACCCTCATTATCACCTGAGTAGAGAACTGGGGTTTATTCTCAGCCAAAGGGGTAGAATCAATCCCCAGTAGGGGAATAGACTTCCGTAGGGGTATCATGGGAAACCCACAACGTTTAGCAAAATCAAAATCCATCAGGTTAATAGCTGCTCCCGAATCAACAAAAGCCTGAGCAGAAAATGTGGACTGGGAGCAAATCAGGGTAACAGTCATCAGAAATTTAGTCTGAACACTACCCAAGACAACTGAGCGTGCAAAACGTCTTCCCGCTTAGGGCACACTGAAATAGCATGAGAGGCATCACCACAGTAGAAACATAACCCATTGCATTTTCGAAACTCTTGACGCTGTGCCCCAGAAGCCACTCTATCACACTGCATGGGTTCAGAAGCTGGCTCACAAGGCAACACTATTCCACGCATACCTCTACGCTCACGCAAACGTCTGTCAATTTGTATCGCTAATGACATAGAATCATTGAGAACAGAGGGAGCAGGGAAACCCACCATAACATCTTTCACATTCTCTGAAAGACCCTTCCGAAAAAGGGCTGCCAAAGCATCATCATTCCATTTGGTCAGGACTGCCCACTTTCGGAATTTCTGACAGTACAACTCAGCGTCCTCAAGCCCCTGATTTAATGCCAACAAGGCTTTTTCAGCTTGATCAGTGACATTAGGTTCATCGTACAATAACCCCAGAGCCAGAAAAAATGCATCAACATTACTCAAAACAGGGTCCCCAGGTGTCAGGGAAAAAGCCCAATCCTGAGGGTCGCCGCGCAGGAGAGAGATGACAATCTGAACCTGCTGCGCTGCCTTCCCTGAGGACTTAGGTTTTAAGGCAAAAAAAACTTACAGTTATTTTTGAAATTCAGAAATTTAGCTCGATCCCCCAAAAATAAATCTGGCATGGGGATCCTAGGTTCCACAACCGGCAACCTAGCAAGATAGGTAGCAATACTCCGAACCTCAGTGGCAAGCTGATCCACACGGCCAGACAACTGTGCAAGCTCCATTGAGAGAAAAAAAAATCCTCCTCAGCACCCAGAGATACAGAGGGAAAAAATGCAACAAACAGAAAAAAAAAAAATCTCTGATAACTCTGACAACTTTTTTTTTTTTTTTTCCTTTCCACACTATTTTTCCCTTCTGTGAGTACCATATAATTTTCAGTTTAGGCCGGTGATACTGTTATGTTTGGTACTGAGGAGTGCAGGCAAAAAAGGCAATACACCAGAGCAGTTGGAAACTATGAGATTGCAATACCCTGACTAACCACCACAACTAGAGGCAGCCGTGGAGCGTTCCTACGTTGGTCCTAGACGCCTCGTCACAGCCTGAGAAACTAACTACACCTAAAGATAGAAAGAGGAAAGCTATCTGCCCCGGAGCAGATCCCCAAAGAACATAGAAAGCCCCCAAACATGTAATGGCGGTTAGACAAGAGGAAATACAGACACAGACAGAAAATAGTATGAGCAAACGCTGGGGCTCAATCTGCCTAGAAAGAAAAGGATAGGAAGGATACTTACTGCAATTCCAAAAAAACCCTAAAAAATGCCAACGCTAATAATTGCAAAAACACCTGAGATCACACGACCTCTACCACTTAAATCAGAATCTCCATTTGCAGACACGGTGTTTCGGACTATTGGTGATTTGGCTTTTATCCTAAGTCATATTACAAGACTCGTTAAAGGATTGATTGTGACTTGTAGGATCGCTACTTCCAATAGGTGGCGCTATAGAGTACAAGTCCTCTTTTTTTGAAGAGGCAATTTGCCTATAAAATTTCCCAGAGGATCATTGCACGGCGAATAAGCCTCCTTACCTCGACACGCCAGAGCTGGTATGTCACTCTCCACAAGGAGTAACCTTACCCCTTAGACCCTAGTCCAGAGCCTCTCATCTAGCCAAATCAGATCTCTCCTCATGGGTGCTTCCTGTACGCCTTCTTATGCAAATTTATTTTTGGGCGCATGGGAGAGGGTAATATTTACAAGTAATCCTGTTTTGGGGATTGAAAATGTGCATCAATGGATGCGCTATATTGATGATGTTTGGTTCATTTGGGAAGGTACTACACAAGAATTGGATTTGCTCATTACTGAATTGAACAATAATGAATTCAACATTAAGCTGACATACAAGGCGGGTAGGAACTTAGATTTCCTTAATATACAAATTAATACACTTCCTAGTGGGAATATTTCTACAAATATCTACAGGAAACCAACAGCGACAAACACGCTACTTCATGCTACATCTTCTCATCTTCCTGCAGTTATACGTGGCATTCCAACAGGACAGTTTTTTCGTACCAGACGTATATGCTCTGATCAAATATCTTTTGAGCAACAATCAAGGGAACTTAGTAGGAGGTTTAAAAATAGGGGATATAGTAGAAGCAGCATTCGTCAAGGATATCAGAAAGCCAAAAATATTTCTAGGAATGAACTTTTGTATAAAAACAGAATAAAAGATGTTGAGGCTGGTGATCAGACTCGTCTTATCACTACAGTCATGGCCAAAAGTTTTGAGAATGACACAAATATTATATTTTCACATGATCTGCTGCCCTCTGGTTTTTATGTGTGTTTGACAGATGTTTTTATCACAGACAGAAATGTAATAATTGCAAACATATGAGTAATAAAAGCTTATATTGACAGTTAGAATGAGTTAATGCAGCAAGTCAATATTTGCAGTGTTACCCTTCTTCTTCAGGACCTCTGCAATTCTCCCTGGCATGCTCTCAATCAACTTCTGGACCAAATCCTGACTGATAGCAGTCCATTCTTGCACAATCAATGCTTTCATCTTGTCAGAATTTTTAGGTTTTTGTTTGTCCACCCGTCTCTTGATGATTGACCACAAGTTCTCAATGGGATTAAGATCTGGGGAGTTTCCAGGCCATGGACCCAAAATCTCTATGTTTTGTTCCCTGAGCCATTTAGTTATCACCTTTGCTTTATGGCAAGGTGCTCCATCATGCTGGAAAAGGCATTGTTGATCGCCAAACTGCTCTTGGAGGGTTGGGAGAAGTTGCTCTTGGAGGACATTCTGGTACCATTCTTTATTCATGGCTGTGTGTTTTAGGCAAGACTGTGAGAGAGCCGATTCCCTTGGCTGAGAAGCAACCCCACACATGAATGGTTTCAGGATGCTTAACAGTTGGCATGAGACAAGACTGGTGGTAGCGCTCACCTTGTCTTTCCGAATGAGGCGTTTTCCTGATGTCCCAAACAATCGAAAAGGGGATTCATCAGAGAAAATAACTTTACCCCAGTCCTCAGCAGTCCACTGCCTGTACCTTTTGCAGAATATCAGTCTGTCCATGATGTTTTTTCTGGAGAGAAGTGGCTTCTTTGCTGCCCTCCTTGAGACCAGGCCTTGCTCCAAGAGTCTCCGCCTCACAGTGCGTGCAGATGCACTCACACCTGCCTGCTGCCATTCCTGAGCAAGCTCTGCACTGCTGGTAGCCCGATCCCGCAGCTGAAACACTTTTAAGAGACGGTCCTGGCGCTTGCTGGTCTTTCTTGGGCGCCCTGAAGCCTTTTTGGCAACAATGGAACCTCTCTCCTTGAAGTTCTTGATGATGCGATAGATTGTTGTGTGTAGCCCAGCTATGCAGGCACACATAAAATCCAGGAGAATGCACAGGAAGGTAACCGTAAAAGCTTGTTATCCATGCACTTCACTCACCCTTTCAGACACACCCACCAGGGGTGTAGGAGGTAGTGACACGTAGCAGAGTGAGATAGTTTCCTGTCTGAGAAGAGCTCAGATCATTCAGTTTCCTGTCTTCGGACAGTGCAGTTCAGTCTCAGTCCAGTCTGGACTTGGAGGATACTGAGAGCTATTCAGTGAGCTCTAGAAGAAAGCTGACATTACCATCGAAGCTACAAGTGCTTATGCTAAGAGCGAGAGCAGGGCGAAGGGCATAGTGGAGAAGACAGATAGAAAAGTGCTTCAGGTATTGGATTGCCTGCACTAAATCACCGGACACCGGAGTCCGAAGCGTTGCTAGTGTTTCAAGCATAGTAACAAGATAACCGGAGGCATCTGGACTACAGGTCGCAGAGAGCAGCCCTAAGTGTCGATACGTAATCGGAGTCAGGAGGAACAAGGACTTTTAGCAGGGCCCTGCATAGAAGGACTCTGTTCTCACCACTCAGAAGTTTCCACCACAATGTTGGCCGGGCATTACAGCTACAGAGAAAGCTGGAGAGTTCAGAGTTAACTTCGCTTCAGGCAAGTTGGACTCACATACATGTTGAAGTTAAGGAGGCCTCTAACCTGCTCAGCGGTTACCCGAATGTGCATTCTCCACCCCGACCAGCTCCCCGGGATCTGCCTGAACCATCTACCAGTAAAAGGTATGAAGAGGAGCTGCATTGTGTGTGACTGAATTATTATCTACACCCTGCATCATCATCATAGACTTCCAGGGACTAGTCTCACCTGTGGGAGACTTACCACCCAGCTGCCCCATAACATCCCTGTGAAGATCCTTAAAGCAGCGCTGGTCCAATTGATCAGACACCGCAGGTGGCGTCACAAACTACCTATCCTTATAATCCCCTGTAAATATTCCCCTATTGCTTGACCGCCAGGGCCACGGAACGAGTCCCGCTGCCAGTGACATCTCCCATAGAAATCAATGGGCTCGGCTCCGAGTACCCCATAGCCCTGGTATCCACACCAACGTGGTGCGAGTCAGCTATTTGGCGTCACGAACAGGATGCGAAACTTGCAATTGTGAGTCCTGTGTGCCTATATTGAACTGTTTGGTGAAAAAGACTGTTTGCTGTGTTTGGCGCCATAATACCGCCATCTTTACCGCAATATTCGCGCCCTCAGGCGCTGGTGAAGAAGGGGGGCGTACCTGAAAGAGCGCGCTGTTGCCTGGACACGCCCCCAACTCTGACTCAGCCACAGGTCCTGTGAAACAGGAAGTGAACGCTCTGACATCAGAGCGCCAGCGACAAAGGTCCTGTCTCCACCGCTGTGCCTGCGACGCTGCAGCCTGTGAAAGAGGTAGGCTCAGATTAACCAAGGGGGCATCAATATGTCGCAGCAACCAGCAGACGGAGCGGCCCCCGCCGGTGGCCCCAATAGCCCACCACTTGGCGTTGTAGTGCAGGATGGAGGTGCGGGCCCCTCACCTGGCCCGGTGGTCCCGCTCATGCCGCTAACGCTCCCATACATGCCAGGAGCGAAGTGGCTCCCCCAGTACAGCGGCGAGCCGACACCCTGCCAGGGTTTAAAAGGAAAATATGTAGCATCCTGGATATGTACTCAATGACTGAAAAGCAAAAAGCTGCTGTGGTAATAGGACAGTTAGCTGGTGCGGCTGAGAGAGAAGTAGAGACTTGGACTGTGTCGACCCGCCACCACAATTGTGGATTACCAGGGCAATGGGGTACTCAGAGCCGAGCCCATGGAAGTCTATGGGGTTTGTCACAGGTAGCGGTGGCTCGGTCTGTGGCCCTGGCGGTCTGGCGTATGTTGGGGGAATATTTAAGGGGATAGATATATTTACAGTTCGTGACGCCACCTGTAGTCTCTGGTAATTTGTACCAGCGCTGCTGTAGATCTCTGAGGGGATGGTGATGCAGCTAGATGTCGGGTCCCCTACAGGTGGGACTCTTCTCTCAGGTCGATGGTTATGGTGGGGTTGTGCAGGCATGCAATTAAATAACTCAGTCTCACACCGTCAGCGTCTTTCCATACCTTTACTTGTTAGATGGTAAGGCAGGTCCCAGGGAGGCTGATGGGGTTGATGGAGGATGAGTTTTGAGGCAACGGCTGAGCAAGGCAGGGGCCTCCTTTACTTTCCAATGATGATGAGTCCAACCAGCATAAAGCGTAGTTCACTCCTGAAACTTCAGCTATTTCAAAGCTGTACTGCCCGGTCAGTTTTGTGGTGGAGCCTTCCAGTGATGAAACTAGGTTCTTCTATGCTTGGCCTAGCTCAAAGTTCCTATTCCACCTGACCCCTGTTACGTACTGACACTTCAAGGGCTGCTTTCTGTTACCTAAGGTCCAGTAAGCCTCTGGTTTTTCTACCACTATGCGTGAAGCTATAGTGATGCTTCGGTCTCCAGTGACCGGTGACAATGTGCAGGATACTTCAATCCTAAAGCACTTCTGATTTCCTTCCACTGTGCCTTTCGACTTGCTCAAACTCTCAATCTCAGCACTGACTAGGCTAAGGTGAACTGGCTCACCTGTACTAGCCTCCACTACTGTACTGTCTCGCTGAATCGACAGGAATCTTGGTGCTCCAGACAGGCACTCCTTCTCCCTCCCTTCACCTCAGGAGACACTACTAGACTCTTGTGCTAAAAACCACACCCCTCTACACCCCTGCTGGGTGTGTCCGAAGTATATGTGATGTCATGTAGAGCCCTTAACCGTTACCTCTCCACTCATCCTCCTGGTATTGTGTACCTTAAATACCAGGGCTACACATTCCCCCATGGTAAACGACAGCACTCCCGGGCTGTGAAATACAAAGAGACAATTTTGTTTATGCATTAAACATTAACATTAACTCGTCCCATCCGGGAGGTAAGGATTTCTTGAACGTTGCAAACAAAACATTAAATATAGAAAAATACAAAATATTAAATAGACATGTTCATATAATAAACGGCAAGATTCTTGTGAAGGACCCGCACCAAACCTTCAACGTGGGTCCTGGGTGGGCTGCAGGACATATGAATGCAGACCTCACTCAGTGCCACACCACACGGGTTTTATGTTCAGAGGTAAGTCAAGGCTTCGTGTGAAACCATTATAAGGCACCTTAGTGCAACTATTTACAAGATAAGTTCTGGGCTGGCACAGTCCTCAGCCTCTCAGTCCATTATAAGACACCATAAGGAAAAGACACATATATATATATACTTTTTACAATATTCACATTAATTTGTTATAATTACTGCTGGTATCGAATGGGTATCTTCCCTTTTGTGATTCGCTCTGATCTACGTGGAGTAGCTTCAGGTATATTAAGTTGTGATCTGTCTGCACTGCGTAACGGCAAACTATAGAACTGCCTCAATCTTTCTATGGATCTGGCAAGCGTACTGATGGCTGGGCGGTGTGAGTCAGCTTCAACAGGGGATCCCATAGTATGGGGCGCTGCTTCTGATGATCCTTCTTGAGATTCCGTAGGTTGAGGTGTTGCTGGAATGGGTAACTCCTGAACGGACTCAACTGGCACCACGGGCACAACTGGAGGTAGAACTTCCTCTTGTGGCTGATAAAACTGCAACACCGGAACTATTACAGCATCTCCCAGTCGGGGCCAATCCGCAGGAAAATCTCCCAGATCCGTGTGTATGACCTCTTCCTTTCCTTCCTCTTGATTGATGACAGGGTTCTTTTCACAAAGCTTTAAGGGTTCTGGACACAATTTCAAATGGTCTCTGGACACAGTGGTTATTGTTCTTCCTCCGTCCTTACTGATGATACAAACTTTTCTGTTGTCATATTTAGAATCTTGTACAACGTAGGGTTCTTTTTCCCACTGGTTATCCAATTTGTGCATTTTCCTTTTCCTTTTTAATACCACTTCTCCAGGCATCAAAGGCTTGGCAGGAGCATTTCTGTTGTAAATATCTTCCTGTTTCTCCCGTGCCTTGTTGAGACTTTCTTCTACACAGATTTGCACTCGTCTGTACTGCTCTTGCCGATTGATGTCCCAGTTTTCAATGGCGTCGTCTGCCTCCGGTTCTACCACTCCAAGTTCTAAATCCATTGGTAGTCTTCCGGGCCTTGCTCTCATAAGATAGGCTGGAGTGCAGTTAGTGGAACTTACAGGTATATGGTTATACAAGTCAACCAAATCAGGTAGTAAGTCCGGCCATCGATTTCTGTCTTCCAACGGTATGGATCTCAACAAGTCAAGGACAATATGGTTCATTTTTTCGCAAAGACCGTTGGTTTGAGGGTGGTATGGCGTTGTTCTAATTTTCTTGCACCCGTACATGTGACAGAATTCCTTGAATAAATCAGCTTCGAAAGCAGGTCCTTGATCGGTTAATACTTGCTCCGGATACCCATGCGGTCTGCAGAAGCTTGCTTGAAAGGTTTTCGCGGCCGTCACTGCGGTCTGGTCCTTAACTGGAACAACCACCAGAAATCTGGAGTAATGGTCCACCATGGTCAGGGCGTATGAGTATCCAGATCTACTTGGCGACAGTTTGACGTGGTCCAGGGCCACAATCTCCAGGGGGCGAGTCGTCCGGATAGGTTGCAGGGGTGCCTTCTGACTACCGTAGTCCTTCCTTCTGAGACCACAGGGTCCACAGTTCCGACACCACCTCTCAATGGAGCTGCGCATCCCTACCCAGTAGAACCGGCATCTCAACAGGGTCTCCAGCTTTCTCCAGCCAAAGTGTCCTGCTTGATCGTGGTATGCTTCCAACACCATTGGGACGTCTGCCTTGGGGACCACGATTTGCCAGACCATCTCATGGGTTCTGGGGTTGACGTATCTCCTGCACAACTTCTCACGGTATAGGAACAACCTGCTTTTCTCGTTCCACAGGAGCTTGGCTGACATAGGTGCATCCTTTTCCAAAGAGGAGCCTTCCTGTCTTAACAACTCCTTGATGCGGCTGACCACTGGATCACTGTCCTGAGTCTCTTTCCAGCTGTGATGGGGTAAAGGATTTAATGTTGCACCATACTGCTTTCTGTTGACTCGATGCTCGTGGACTACCCCATTTCGATGGAACGCAGGTAGCTCAATTTCTTCCAGGTCGTCCGATTCTTCTTCTGTATCAGAGTCATGCGGCATTCGGGACAATGCGTCAGCATTAGCATTCTTTCGACCTGCCCGGTACTTGATAGTAAACTGGTAATTGGACAACCGAGCCATCCATCGCTGCTCCATGGCACCCAGCTTGGCGGTTTCCAGGTGCGTTAAGGGGTTGTTATCTGTAAACGCAGTGAACCGATTGGAGGCCAGATAATGCTTAAATCTTTCAGTAATGGCCCAGACCAGCGCCAGAAACTCCAGCTTGAAGCTGCTATAATTTTCCGGATTCCTTTCAGTTGGCCTGAGTTTTCTGCTGGCATATGCGATGACTTTTTCTTGGCCATTCTGCTTCTGACTGAGAACTGCTCCCAACCCTTCATTACTGGCGTCGGTGTACAACAGGAACGGTTGGCTGTAATCAGGATAGGTTAAGATCTCATCACCTGTAAGGATCTCTTTCATCTTTTGGAATGCTTCAGCCTGTTCCTTACCCCAATTAAAGGGAGGGTTTCTGCTCTTTAGGGATTGTCCTACTAGGAGGTCCTGTAAAGGAGCTGCCTTCTTCGTGTAATCTTTCACGAATCTCCTGTAGTAACCCGTTAGTCCCAGGAACTGTCGCACTTCCTTAAGGTTCTTCGGCTCCGGCCACTTCTGGATGGCAGTGACTTTCTCTGGGTCCGGCGCTACTCCTTCCGAACTGACGATGTGCCCCAAGTATTGTACCTTCTGTTTGAGTAGATGGCATTTTGAGGGTTTTAATTTCATCCCGTACCTGGACAGGGACTCGAATACTTCTGCCAGGTGCTTCAGATGATCCTCATAAGTCTTGGAATACACGATGACGTCGTCTAGGTATAGCAGCACGGTTTCAAAATTGAGATGTCCCAGGCAGTTCTCCATCACTCTCTGAAATGTTCCTGGGGCACTACTGAGCCCAAACGGCATTCTGTCGAACTCACAGAGCCCCATTGGGGTGGTGAAAGCCGTTTTCTCACGATCCTCCTCAGCCACAGCCACTTGCCAGTAACCACTAGTCAGATCGAGGGTAGAAAAGTAGTTAGCCGTTTTCAGAGCAGCTAATGATTCCTCTATACGTGGTAACGGGTATGCATCCTTGTGTGTTATGCGGTTCACCTGCCTGTAATCCACACACATTCTCATACTACCATCTTTCTTTTTAACCAGAACTAGAGGGGCTGCCCAGGGGCTACAACTATCCCTTATCACCCCAGCTTTCTTCATATCATTCAACATTTCTTTAGCCTTCTGATAATGAGCTGGAGGTATGGCCTATACCGCTCTTTGATGGGGATGACTGCCTGTAGGGATATGATGTTGGACTCCCTTAATTACCCAAAATCAAGTGGGTGCTTGCTAAACACTTGGGCATACTCTTGCACCACCCGTAATACCCCTTGCTTCTGGTGAGCGGGAGTGGTGTCCGTCCCAACATGGAGTTGCTGACACCATTCCGCCACCTGAGTTGCTGGGTCATTGTCCTCCGCTATTTGACAGGAGTCTAAGGACTCAGCCGGAAGAATAGAATTATTGTCGACAGCATGTAGTTTAGCAATGGTTGCATAACGGGGTAAGTTTACCTCATCATCTCCCCAATTGAGAAGCCGTACCGGTACTCTTCCATTCACCACTTCCACTACTCCTCTAGCAGTCATAAGTGTAGGTCTATGTTCTGAATGGTGGGGTTCTACTACAGCTTGGTAATTCTGTCCTCTCAGACCTATGGCTGCCCTGCACCAGATAATCATTTCACTCATTGGGGGTATCACAATAGGATCCGAGTCAGTGACCCGTACATTACCAATTTCGCCGTCTGTAAGCTTCGCTTGCTGCTGACACACCAGGGCCCGGATCTCTCTTTGGATTACTCCTTCTGCCTTGGTCGGGCAATCTCAGCGAGCTGTTGGAGCAAGAACACAACTTCTCCCAAACAATTACCGATAATGTTAGTGCCCAAAATTATATTTAAACCGTTCTCCTCATTTGCAGTCTTTACTACCAGAAGCCCCTGGTCTTTCAACTCCTCTCTGCCCACCTTTACAGCTACACATTTTGTCCCGAGTACTTCTACAGGAAGACCATTAGAAGCATACACGGTAAAGTCAGGGCTCGGGGGTTTAAGACTATCCATAGACCAGAACTTAGTATATAGGGCATCAGGTATTAGGGTCACTTGGGACCCAGTGTCTAACAATGCCGGAACTGCAATACCATCTATGATGATAGACAGGTAGGGTCGCCCACCCACATACCTGCGGTTCCAGTCTAAGGGGCCTGACGGGTATTCTCCTGGGTGTTGGCCCTTGGACCCAGGTTCTGCCCGTTTAAAGGACACTGTGGAAACATATGACCTTTCCGGTTGCATCGGTAACAGATGATCTCTCGACGAGGAGGGTGTTGATCAGAGGTCGCTCCTGGGGGTGGCGTTGTCCTCCTCCGGGGGGGCGACGTCTTCTTTCTTCTCCGGTGCATCCACGGGACGTCTTCTGGGCAGTCAGCTAACAAGATTTTCCCTTCTTCCTCTTTCCGCAGTTGCAGGGCACTCATCACAGCAGCCAGATTTTTAGTCAGCTGGCGCACCTCTGAGCGCAGACAATCCAATTCACTAGGGGGTGTCGCCTGCGTTTTGGTTTCTGCCACTAGCGGGGAAAAGGGGGGTACTGTCGGTTCCAGAGTGACTTCACCCTGATGATGTTGGGTTGCCACTTCAGGTTTGCCCAGGGGCCGCAGCCCTTTTATTGCCATGTCTTTTAGGGCATCAAAGGTAGCATCCGGATGATCTAAGGACCACCAGTTTACAGTTCTGCGTTCCTCTTGGGATCTCAATCCCTGTATAAATTGTTCTTTCAGCATTTTATTCTCATCGATTAGCATTTAAATTATTAATCTGCTTAAGAGCTCTCAGGGCTCCTTGTAGTCGGCAAGCGTAGTCCCGGATGCTGTCACCTGGCTGTTGTGAACAGTGATAGAAGGCCATCCGGAGATCCGTTTCTGTGCGGTCTTCAAATATGGCATGCAGCTTAAGGAAGATCGCAGGTACCGACTCCTGATCAACGGTATCCCAAGTCTCCACTTCCCTCTCAGCAGCGCCAGTTAGCTGCCCTATTAGCACAGCAGCTTTTTGTCTCTCAGGCATGGAGTACATTTCTAGGATGCTGCATAACTTCCGCTTGAAGCCTGCTAATGTGCCTGGCTCACCGCTGTACTGGGGAAGCCATTTCGCCCCAGGCATATATGGGAGCGTTAGTGGCATGATCGGGACTACCGGACTGGGTGCTGGACCTGCACCCCCATCTGGCGCTACAATACCAGGCGGTGCGGGATTGGGGCCTCCGGCCGGGGCCGCACTGTCAGCCGGTTGTTGTGACATCTTAGCGCCCCCTTGGTTAAACGGAGCCTACCGGTTTCAGATGCTGCTACTTCACAGGCACAGCAGTGGGAACAGGACCTTCGTCGCAGGCGCTCTGATGTCAGAGCGTTCACTTCCTGTTGCAGGACCTGCCGCTGAGTCAGAGCCGGGGGCGTGTCCAAGACTTTGCGCGCTCTTTCAGGTACGCCCACCTTCTTCTCCAGCGCCTTAGGGCGCGAATCTGGCGGCAAATATGGCGGTATTTGGCGCCAAACAATAGCAACAGTCTTTTTCACCAAAACACTCCACAGGCACACAGGGCTCGCAATGCTGCAAGTTTCGTATCCTGTTCGTGACGCCAAAGTTTTGTGTCGACCCGCCACCACAATTGTGGATTACCAGGGCAATGGGGTACTCAGAGCCGAGCCCATGGAAGTCTATGGGGTTTGTCACAGGTAGCGGTGGCTCGGTCTGTGGCCCTGGCGGTCTGGCGTATGTTGGGGGGAATATTTACAGGGGATTTGATTTATATACAGTTCGTGACGCCACCTGTAGTCTCTGGTAATTTGTACCAGCGCTGCTGTAGATCTCTGAGGGGATGGTGAGGCAGCTAGATGTCGGGTCCCCTACAGGTGGGACTCTTCCCTCAGGTCGATGGTTATGTGGGGTTGTGCAGGCATGCAATTAAATAACTCAGTCTCACACCGTCAGTGTCTTTCCATACCTTTTACTTGTTAGATGGTAAGGCAGGTCCCAGGGAGGCTGATGGGGTTGATGGAGGATGAGTTTTGAGGCAACGGCTGAGCAAGGCAGGGGCCTCCTTTACTTTCCAATGATGATGAGTCCAACCAGCATAAAGCGTAGTTCACTCCTGAAACTTCAGCTATTTCAAAGCTGTACTGCCCGGTCAGTTTTGTGGTGGAGCCTTCCAGTGATGAAACTAGGTTCTTCTATGCTTGGCCTAGCTCAAAGTTCCTATTCCACCTGACCCCTGTTACGTACTGACACTTCAAGGGCTGCTTTCTGTTACCTAAGGTCCAGTAAGCCTCTGGTTTTTCTACCACTATGCGTGAAGCTATAGTGATGCTTCGGTCTCCAGTGACCGGTGACAATGTGCAGGATACTTCAATCCTAAAGCACTTCTGATTTCCTTCCACTGTGCCTTTCGACTTGCTCAAACTCTCAATCTCAGCACTGACTAGGCTAAGGTGAACTGGCTCACCTGTACTAGCCTCCACTACTGTACTGTCTCGCTGAATCGACAGGAATCTTGGTGCTCCAGACAGGCACTCCTTCTCCCTCCCTTCACCTCAGGAACACTGTGTAGCCCTGGTGGTAGGCACACGCAGTACCCTGGGGAGTGTATGGCGAGACGGCGGCTTAATGCTCAATATGCATTCATTCTACACACACTGGACACACCCTTGGGGTAGTGAAGTATACTCTAGGGAGTGGTCAAAGTAGTGGGTGTAGGGTGATTTTAAAAAGAGTCTAGTTCCTGTCCCTGGACAGAGAAGACGTGTGGAGGAGAGCTTAGACTTCTGTGAGAAGACGGAGGGAGAAAGGAGTCTAGCCTGCTTCATAACCAGTTCAAATAGTGGAGTCCGGTATAGGTTTTGAAATATACCTTAGTCTGGTCAGAGCTGGATTATCTCTCAGCACCACATTGAGGAAAGGAAGGAGTATCAGCACAGAAAGACTTCAGCGTTCCTGTCTAAGGACAGTATCAGGTACAGAGACGTGCTCCTGCCTGTGACAACTGAGCATCTGTGGCTGGCTTCATTGGAAGGAGAAAGATTGGAAGTGACTGCTCGACCCCTGGCTAGTGAGAATGTTTATGTTACCAGCGTGGACAAGGCGAAAGGCAAGTGGATTATAGAATTGGTGCTACAGGATTGCATAAGTCCAGCACCCTGTTTACCGGTCACTGGGGACCGAAGAGTCGCTGTTGTTTCAGGCACAGAGGCAGGAAAACCAGGAATCTACCGGACCCTAGGTCGCGGCAGACAAGCCCCTTATAGTCGGTACGTAGCTGGAGTCAGGGGGAGTGAAGACTTTGGAGTTCTGCAGGACAAACATAAGTATTCAGCTCCTTCACAGGAAGGCCCCTAACACTAAGCTGACTGGGCAGTTACAGCTAAGATTTAGCTGGAATCATAGAGGGAACTACGCTTCAGGCTGGTTGTACTCGTTCATTGGAGTTAAAGGAGGCCCCTAACTTGTCCAGCTGCCGTCTCAAAATACACTCCCTTTGGATCAGCCTCCCCGGGACCTGCCTTGACATTCAGCAAGTAAAGGTATGGAAAGACATTGACTGTGTGAGACTGTGTTATTTACCGGCACCCGACTTCACCATCTTAACAGACTTTGAGGGAAGAGTCCCACCTGTAGGGGACCTGACATCTAGCTGCCTCACCATCCCCTCAGAGATCTACAGCAGCGCTGGTACCCATTACCAGAATACTACAGGTGGCGTCACGAACTGTATATAGTTATCCCCTGTAAATATCCCCAACAACATACGCCAGACCGCCAGGGCCACAGACCGAGCCACAGCTACCTGTGACAAAATCCCCATAGACTTCTACGGGCTCGGCTCTGAGTACCCCATTGCCCTGGTAACCCACAATTGTGGTGGCGGGTCGACACAACTAACTTGGCGTCACGAACAGGATACCAAACTCGCGAAATTGCGAGCCCTGCGTGCCTAAGGACTTGTTTTTGGAAAAAGGACTGTTTGCACTTTTGGCGCCAAAATCGCCATTTTTGTCGCCATATTCGCGCCCTCAGGCGCTGGAGAAGAAGGTGGGCGTGCCTTCGTGGGCGTCTACCCCCCTGTGGCGCGAAGAAAATGCCTGTCCTCTCAAAGTGCTATTACAACATGCGGTCCTGCCCTACAGCGAAGGAGGTCCGCCTCCTCTTCACCTTCTCTGCGAGGAGGAGGCGACGCAAACCCCACCTCCACGGAAGAGACCGGATGTCTCCAAAAGAAAAGAGATTGTTCTGGAACATGATGGAGGCCGGACGTGTGGAGCCGAGCGGAGCAGCGGAGGAAAGCAGGCCCCGTGCCCCCGCCAAGCTGCCATCGGCATCCGAGGCCTATGCGATCCTGCACCTGCAACAGGCGTTGTTAGAGGTCCAGGAGGAGAACTCACGACTAAAGCAGTTGTTCCAACCTGGACTGGAGGAGATTGAGAGACGCCGCTGTAACCTGCAGAAATGGCGGATGACGAACACGGCGTCTCCTCCCCTCAACGAACCCCCACGATACAAAGTACCGAAGAGTCTGCTGCCCAAGGCGAAGGAGCAAACGGAGGCTGCCCCCGAAAGTACCGTTCCCGATCCCACTGGTGAAGCGGTGGATGCGGAGGAGGTTGAGGAGGTACAGCCGATCCCGAACGCCCGCCCGGCCAAGAGGCCGCAGCAGATTATCGGTCCCCGGCAGGGACACCGGAGGGGTCCTGTCCGTCACTACCAGATGTGGACTGGGACGAAATGGCGCGCCTGGATGACGTCGCCTACACCGCCCAGTGGGAGCAAGAATGGCGGAGTCGTGAGGAGACAAAGAGGCGCCAGCAGGAGGAAGCGCGGGAAATCCAGAAGAACCGCCAGCGACAGTTTGCCGAGCTGATTGCTGATAAGGAGACTGTCCGTCGCGACAAAGGTACCTTACGGGAACCGCGGCGGCAGGGGTGTGTGACTGAGTTCCAGCTCCGGAAGGGCTGGGGCTTTATTCGTGAACCGGGCCTCTACCCGGCGGTCTTCGTCAGCAGGCGTGACGTGGAATCTCACCTGCCACAAGGCCATCCCGGGAGGGACTTAGTAAACGGCGACCTAGTCACTTATACGCGGCATTGGGGAATGAAGGGGTGGTATGCCCTGAACGTCGCCATCATCCGCGACCCCGTCCCAGACGCAGGTATCGTCACCATTACCGCAGCGTCCCGTTTCCAGCTTCAGCAGCATCCGGCTGTGCCCCAGCATCGCCCCCGTCAAAGTCATCGCAACATGCGACCCAAGGTCTATCGCAAGTAAAAGCCACTTCCATATCGCCAAATGCGACCCAGTATAGATCGCAAACCCTGACGCGGTCTATATCATTAACAGTAGTGGAGACGCAATCGGTGTCGTGTGAAGAAAGTGTACCGGTTGCGCCCCTAGAGGTTCAAACCAGAGATGTCGCAACCCAAACCCTGATCGCAGCACATGACTTGCTGGTCTTAGGATCTAGGGCCCATTGCGTTGTTCCAGCCCCCGGGGTGGAAAGCGTACTATTTGATGAATAAATATATAGAAAGAATTGGTAAGGTCCATAAAGGATCTACCATCATCAAAGTTTGAAAAATGTTTATAAAAGTTTTTGCACAAGTTTATATATAATGTACATATATATATTCCTAATTATAGAATGCCCGGCTGGGTAAATGGTGAATAGAACCATAAAAAGTTATTGCACTTTATCATAATGTGATTTGATATATGCCTTTGGTTTACAATGGACTCGTAGGTTGAGGACTGAGACAGCCTAAAAACTTTCTTGTACATAGTTGCGCTCCGGCGCCCTATCTTGGTTTTACATAAGCCATACTTATCTACCTCTGAAAAACAAAACCCGTGTGGTGTGGCACTGAGTGAGGTCTGCACTTGGATGTCCTGCAGCCCACCCAGGACCCACGTTGGAGGTTTGGTGCGGGTCCTTCACAAGTATCTTGTAAATTTATTTATTGAATGACATTTGATACTATTTGTATTTTTGTATTAAAGTTTGTAACGTTCGAAGTATTCTTACCTCCCGGATGGGAAGATGTTATTGTTCAAATGTTATTGCATAAACAAAACTTTTCTGTCTTTTGTATTTCACAGCCCGGGAGTGCTGTCGTTTACCATGGGGGAATGTGTAGCCCTGGTGGTAGGCACACGCAGTACCCTGGGGAGTGTATGGCGAGACGGCGGCTTAATGCTCAATATGCATTCATTCTACACACACTGGACACACCCTTGGGGTAGTGAAGTATACTCTAGGGAGTGGTCAAAGTAGTGGGTGTAGGGTGATTTAAAAAGAGTCTAGTTCCTGTCCCTGGACAGAGAAGACGTGTGGAGGAGAGCTTAGACTTCTGTGAGAAGACGGAGGGAGAAAGGAGTCTAGCCTGCTTCATAACCAGTTCAAATAGTGGAGTCCGGTATAGGTTTTGAAATATACCTTAGTCTGGTCAGAGCTGGATTATCTCTCAGCACACATTGAGGAAAGGAAGGAGTATCAGCACAGAAAGACTTCAGCGTTCCTGTCTAAGGACAGTATCAGGTACAGAGACGTGCTCCTGCCTGTGACAACTGAGCATCTGTGGCTGGCTTCATTGGAAGGAGAAGATTGGAAGTGACTGCTCGACCCCTGGCTAGTGAGAATGTTTATGTTACCAGCGTGGACAAGGAAAGGCAAGTGGGTTATAGAATTGGTGCTACAGGATTGCATAAGTCCAGCACCCTGTTTACCGGTCACTGGGGACCGAAGAGTCGCTGTTGTTTCAGGCACAGAGGCAGGAAAACCCGGAATCTACCGGACCCTAGGTCGCGGCAGACAAGCCCCTTATAGTCGTACGTAGCTGGAGTCAGGGGGAGTGAAGACTTTGGAGTTCTGCAGGACAAACATAAGTATTCAGCTCCTTCACAGGAAGGCCCCTAACACTAAGCTGACTGGGCAGTTACAGCTAAGATTAGCTGGAATCATAGAGGGAACTACGCTTCAAGGCTGGTTGTACTCGTTCATTGGAGTTAAGGAGGCCCCTAACTTGTCCAGCTGCCGTCTCAAAATACACTCCCTTTGGATCAGCCTCCCCGGACCTGCCTTGACATTCAGCAAGTAAGGTATGGAAAGACCCTTGACTGTGTGAGACTGTGTTATTTACCGGCACCCGACTTCCCCATCTTAACAGACTTTGAGGAAAGTCCCACCTGTAGGGGACCTGACATCTAGCTGCCTCACCATCCCCTCAGAGATCTACAGCAGCGCTGGTACCCATTACCAGAATACTACAGGGGGCGTCACGAACTGTATATAGTTATCCCCTGTAAATACCCCCAACAACATACGCCAGACCGCCAGGGCCCCAGACCGGTGCCACAGCTACCTGTGACAAAATCCCCATAGACTTCTACGGGCTCGGCTCTGAGTACCCCCTTGCCCGGTAACCCACAATTGTGGTGGCGGGTCGACACAACACTACTAGACTCTTGTGCTAAAAACCACACCCCTCTAACACCCTGCTGGGTGTGTCCGAAGTATATGTGATGTCATGTAGAGCCCTTAACCGTTACCTCTCCACTCCTCCTCCTGGTATTGTGTACCTTAAATACCAGGGCTACACAGACCACTGCAGACCAGGAGTCGGTACCTGCGATTCTCTTAAAGCTACAGGCCATCTTCGAGGACCGCACGAAACGGATCTCCGGATGGCATTTTATCAGTGCTTCCAGAGACCGGGGACAGTATTAGGACTACGCCTGCCGACTACAGGGGGCCCTGCGAGCTCTCAAACAGGGTAACCCCACAAGTCCCATTGACGAGAGCCAAATGTTGAAAGAGCAATTCGTGGGGGACTGGGTCTCCAGAGGAAGGCAGGACTGTAAACTGGTGGTCCTTGGATCATCCAAAGCCACCTTTGATGCCCTAAAGGACATGGCAATAAAAAAACGGACCCCCGGAAACCTGAGGTGGCAAATAGTAACACCCGGGGGAACCCCTCTAAAGCCCGGCAGAAACCCCACCTTTCCCCGCAGTGCAAACAAAACGCAGTGCGCCCCCTAGGAGTTGAATGTCCGCGCTAGAATGCGCCCCGGATAAGAACTTGGGCCCCTGTAATGGATGCCCTGCAACTGCGGGAAAAGGGGGGAGGAAAGATTTTACTGCCGACTGCCGGAGGTTCCCTTGGATAACCGGAGGGAAAGAGGACGTGCCTCACAGGAAAGGGAAAATTTCCCCCCAGGGCACTCCTGATCAACACCACTGTTCACCACGCACCACAATTTTGTGCTGCACTAAATAAAGGTG